>JANTPZ010084792.1:2091-12661 GCA_025593235.1 Vachellia pachyceras
TATTTTGGTAGGAAGTGATGAGTGAATCCTAAAGCGACCACAGATGTTGAAGCCTCACAGTTATCAAGATAGAGATGATTGAGAATCACGTTATGAAGCAGTGGAAGAGTCTCTGAATTGCTTCTACTAGCGGGATAACAGAGCAAGGTATGCTGCAACTGCGGAGGAACTGCGGGTGGATCACGAGCGTCATCTTCATTTCCAGGATACACGTTGTTATAACTGCAATCCGGAGACTTGGGAACTTCAAATCCCTTAACAGCTACTTGTTCCTGCACCGGTAAGTTATTACATCTATGGCAGTGTTTGGATTAGCGGCCAGGCGATCTAAAAGCACGATTGGGGCCAAAAGTACGATTTGACTGATTTGGAATGTTTGGATCAGCGTCTTCGCAGAAGGACTTCCGCACGAGAAGGAGCTTCTGGCCAGAAGCTAAGAGAGGGCACGATGAGGCAGTTGGAGCAAAATCACGGTGGAGTGAATACCGGTTGGATATTTCCTGGTTGGTTCCTCCCTTCGTGCTGAATATTCTGGAGCTCTAGTGCCACTGTAGAGTATGAGATCCGGAGAAGATTGAAGCTTTGAATGGCGAGGCAAAAGGTAATTTTCCCTCTTCCGAAGTTAGATCGGCTGTAATTGTTTGAGTGTGTTCTTATCTGGACTTCCCATGGCATGCTACCGCTGCTGGTGCTCTATGTTTATTCTGAAGGCATAATGTGAAAAACCCATATCAAGTGTTAGGGTAGAATTCGGATTTCCAAGTTGAAAGAATGTCTGGTGATTTACCTCCAGAAATTATGGTGGAAATCCTTCACAGACTACCCCTCAAGTCTATCGTGAGATTCGCCTTTGTTTGCAAAGCTTGGAATTCGCTAATCACCGATCGCACCTTCATATTTGATCATCTCAACCAAACAATTCAAGCCGACGATGGAAACGGTTCCCTCTTTCTTCATCTATATCGTCGAACTAGGGAATGGCCGAATGACTACTTTGATTATTAGGAATTTTACTCACTGTGCCCAAACAACCAGCAAATCGATTGCTTCTCTGTTGAGAGATTCCCACTAACTCACCTATTTCAATTGTATGATTATTCAATGGTGGTTGGCACTTGCAATGGGCTCGTATGTATTGCTGACTCTCACTGCTTGATTTGGCCATTCCTTGTTTGGAACCCTTCGATTCGAAAATACATGGTGCTTCCCAAACCAATTATGACCTGCAAGACCGGTAATCGCGAACATGAGAATGACATACTCTTTTTTTGGATTTGGTTTTGATTATGGAGATAAGGATTACAAGTTTATTAGACTTGTGACTCTCTGCAATGAACAAAGTGTACCTCAAGTTGAGGTTTACTCTTTTGCTTCACGTTCCTGGAGGAGCATCGCTACAAGAACTCCTCCGTTTCATCTCTCTAAGTATTTACAGAATGTGCCCCAAGTGTTTGTGAACGGTGCTGTACATTGGGTTGTTAGCCATAGATGTGATGATCAGATTCACAGTTTTATCCTATCATTTGATGTGGCTAAAGAAATGTTTGGAGAATTAACGTTACCACAACCTTTGAGAGAATCTACTTCTGTGTTATCTATTTTGTAAGGAGGGGACTCACTTTCTGTGCTTTACACTTACTCTGAAGAGAACCAATATTTCTTTAGTGTTTGGGTAATGAAAGAGTATGGTGTTGTGGAGTCATGGAATGAGGTGTTCTGTTGTGATTTAAATAGTTTTGGGGGCATATCAACTGTATTGGCTCACAATAGCAATGGAAAGTACTTTATAGTGGAGCTTTAGTTTTACTTGATCCAATGACAGAGTCGATGAAGCTTTTGGGAGATCGAAAATACTTTCATGTTTTCGTTGGATCTTATGTTGAGGGTTTGGTTTTCATAAACGAAGAACTGGATGTTCTGTCTTACTAATACAACAAAATGTATACACACACACAAAAAAATGGACACAGGTTAATGTGTAGAGGGAAGCCAATCAAGCAGAAGCAATGTCTGGGAATTTGCCTTCAGAGATTATGGTGGAAATTTTTCGGAGATTACCTCCGAAGTCTCTTGGTAGATTCACCTCTGTTTGCAGAACCTGGAATTCTGTCATCACAAATCACTCCTTCATATCTGATCTTTTTAATCAACGATTCCCCTTTTTTTAAGTTTATTTACGTATATTTTCATTTACTTCATTTTTTATTTTTTTATCATTATCTTTACCATCAAAATTATCACAAATAGTTAAAATAAAATATATGAATGTCGCATTTAATAAGATTCCAAACAGTTTATCCAAATAGTTTATCCTTTTCAAAAGTTTATCCAAACAGTTTCTTCTTTTTAAAAAAATCACTTTTCAAACGTTTATCCAAACATAAATCACGTTTCATTTTGACTTCTATTCAGAAGTCATTTTCTAAAATAACTTCTACCAAAAAGTCACTTTTTCCACCGTTTATCCAAACGGTGCCGTTGCCGATTATATCCATACGGCATGAATCAAAGACACGCCAGTAAATATGTCATATATAGCTGATAAATACACATGCGGACAGAGACGCCAAATAAAGAGGATGCGGAATAGTATTTGAGATAACGTTGTCGACATCCCCTTATCACACACACACACACACAGCCTTTCACTGTCTTCTGCAGGCAATTGCAAACCCAGTTAGGGCATACCTTCTATAGATAGGTTTTATTTTGATCTGAACCTTTTCTCACCTTTTACCAAAGTTGATGGTTCAAACAATGTATTGCCCTGTGCTAATTTCTCATTACATTAAAAATCGCATTCACACAAATCGAGATAAAACTTTTCTCACACAAGTATACCGTAAATTACGTTAGAAGCAATAGGGATGCAAGGATTTGTTAGTATAGAGGCTTGTTTGGATAGCCTGTTTGGGCATCCAAAAGCCATTCCTGCGCTTATCGAAACAAAATTCCTCTCACATATTTATCTCGGAAACTGTGTCCATTCTCCCAACAGACTTACCAAACAAGCCCTAGATCATTTGAGTAGGTTCAAATCTTAAAAACCAGTGGGTGCATAACAAAAAATCTCATGCTATTTACATAACTACCTAAAAGTTTAGTGGGGGCATTTGCCCACACTCACATGGCTCCGCCACTGTTTAAACTGGCCCTTGAAAGTGCCCCAAGGACCTGCCATTGAACCTGGTCTAAGTATAGATACGTATCTTACCTCATCAAGCCACACTTTATATAGTCCGTTTGGGCATCCAAAAGACATTCATGCGCTTACCGAGACAAAATTCCTATCACATATTTACCTCAGAATCTGTGTCCGTTCTCCTAACGGACTTACCAAACAAGCCCTATGACGTTTGAACTGTGGTTACTATTTGGCATGCCTTCGCCTTTCCTGGCTGGTTAACTTGGCACAAGTGATCATTTTTAGGAGTGTTTAGAACTACAGCGCACAAAAAAGAAAGAATGGATCTAAGGAAGATTAGCAAGGATGTTTTAGAAAAAACTATCATGTTGAATAATTTAATGAAGTTTTCTAATCTAACCAAACTAGTCTATTAGATATTAAATTAAATATCGGAGTGTAGTATAGTATATTACTCCCATGTGAACTTTGCTATGTCGTGTCAATTCAACACGAAGGGAATAATTAAAAAAAACCCCAACAATTGTCTTTTTTTCAATACATTAATTAACTGCATCAGATTGAATAAAAAAATAAAACCCATTTGACAAAGATAACTAAATACAAAAAAGATAATCACAACATATGGTGTTCGATCTAATGAAAATGACTAGTTTGTATTCTCGTTAAGAATTTTACATTAGTTTCACAACATGATGAATAAGGTTTGTATTATCATTAGAAATTGTATCTACATTTAATATTCTACCGTATCTTAAATATGATTGATTTCCGAAGGATGTATTTGCTTAAAAGAAAAAAAAAAGACAACAATAGAAACATATACACTCACGTCCAATGACTGACTTTTCTATACTGCAACTTATAACTGAGGGGTCCGCTCTGTGTCGGCCCAGATTAGAAATGAAAACAGGAATCCAACTTAAATGCAATGCAGGCCCCATTGTAGTCCAAACTAAGAGGCCCTATTGCCGGCCCAGATTCAACGGACCCGTGACGCATCCTCATTTTTTTCAACATCCTTCAGCAACCTTTCAATCGTCTTCTGGTTCGCCCTTGCGCCCACGTGTCTCGCTGTCCTGCCTCCTTGACTAACTCCAATCAAACCGAAATCATTAGAGCTCCATAATCTTTCCCCAATGACACCGACTCGTCCATGGCTGGCTGCCTTACTCTACACAGTTCGATCTCTTGCCTCTCTCCATCGGCTCTCTTTCCGTTTCAGATCCAGAAATGTGGCCTCGGTTTGGTGCCCACTGCTTGCCACGCTGATGTGACCATTTCTCCTCGTCTTCTTTGTCGAAAGAGTTATCCTCCGTCACTGCCATTATCTCTCGCTTATGCGAACTTCCTCTTCTTCAAATCTACAGCCTACAGGCAATGTGCAGGTGGAGGAGGAGAACGACAACGAGCCCGAGGAGAAAGGCCACTACGAAGATAGATCATGAAGGTCGGTGTCGTTCAGGAATGACATGAGAGGAAGCGCTAGTCACGCTTACTCTCGTATCTTATCGGTCACGCATTTTTGTTTGCTTAATTAGACTCTGGCCACGTCTTGACAGAGTCTCATGTTCACGAGGGATTTCCCATAAATTTTATGTTATTATAATAGAGATCATAGGGATTAGACAGAGAGGATGGTAAACTCGAACTTAGTGTGGAAGTCTGGTTTGTTTTTTTAGAGGATGGATGTGCAATTTACTTAGAAGGTCTTCAGATAGTTCGTTGTGTTGAGTCAATAGTAGTGATGTAGAAGAAAGAATCGAAAGAAAAATGATAGCAATTAGAGTCTTTGCTGTCAAAAACAACCATGAACAATATGGCTGCCCTATTTTTAACACCATACCATTTCCTGTCACTAGCCCATTTGTTACGTAGCAGCAATTTCTATGTTTGTATTTTCACTGACGCTTGGCAAAAAAAAAAAAAATTCACTGACACAAGACTTAATGGCTAATGCCATGGTCTAACCACCAATGATTAGCTTGACTCTGGCCGGAGTGTCTAAGATCTAGAATATTAAAAAAAAATTATTCATATCTTTGCTCATTGAATTGTCATCTGATGTTATTACTATAGGCTGGCATTTATTAACAGAGCAAAGGACCAGCTTGGGAAGCATATATCTAGAGGTAATCATTCATGTCATGATGTCAGGCACTTGTTTGGAGCTCTCCACCTGAAAGCCGTAGGCTTCGAAGTATAATTGTCTGATGAGTGTGCTCTGAAGTTAATCCAATCATGGAGAGCAAGGTTCAGGTCATGAACTTTGCTTCCAAGATCTTCACAACAGTTGGCATGCATGCTATAAACCTCCATATACTGATACTTGTTACGGTGGCAGAATTCACCGAAATAAGTTGTATTCACATACTGAATGCGAAAGCCATACGCTGCAACTACGTCTTGATTCTGCACAATGTACGAACAGAGGGACTTGTTGATTCGTGAATTTGGATATAGAACCTTCATGAAATTGAAGTACTTGAAGAATTCAACTGATATCGCAGTTGATTTCAGGAAGAAAAGTCCCCCATCTTGCACGGTACCTTCTCTCTGCTCATAACTCGAGAAATCACATGAGATTGTGAGTTCATATTGGGGATGAAAGTGTGAAAGTGGGCTTCTGAGCCACAGTACATCTGCATCCTGCAAAAGCAAGGGTCCACAGTTCAAGCGTGATTGAGTTTCTTACAACTTAATTCCTTAACTTTTAAATATTGAAAATCAGTATAATTTTCAGTAAACTATTATTTCTTCCTGTGCATTCCACTCAGAAAAGATATGCGGTCTAACCAAATAAATGTAAACAAGTTACAAGATCGGCAATCTTACCGTGAAGATTATGTTGTAACCAAGTTCAAGAACTTGGAGCAGAACGTAGTTTCTTTTCCAAAAGAACACATTGTGATTTGGGCTTGTTGTGGATTGTGCAATGGAGCGAAGATAATGAGAAAAGATGGATGGATAGAAGCAATAGGGATGCAAGGATTTGCAATAGTCAAGTGCTTTTGCGTCCATGGCTATGATAACTAGGTGATTCAAGAATCTCTCTGTCCCTTCCCCAACCTTGAAACTAGGCAGGAAAACGTCAATGATAGATCCAGGGCTTGCCCATGCTTCATCTAGCATCGTGAGTACCACTGTTCTGTCTGGCATGGTTGCTCTTGTCAGAACTTGATCCAGTATTTCTCTTTCTGAGTGGGACTGATTGGAAAGCAGAATCAGGTTTTAGAACAAATCAAAACACACCGAAGTGTTGTGCATTTATAGGTGTGCGTGTGTATGGTTATTTTCTTTTCTTGGATCACTGTTATGTTCCTGGGATTTTGTGCTACAAATCTTTTTCGTTTTATGTTCTTAGGTAACAACGAGAGGAAGAGGAATAACAAACGGAGCAGATTATGATTGTTCTGCGGCTGTCAATTCTCAAAATTCCACTTTCCATTTCATCTTTGTCCAAAGAATCTTCCCTCCTCTTTTGTTTCATTTTTTTTTCTCTTCTTCTCTTTTCTTTTTGCCAATAGGCTTTCGTCTTCAAATAATTATGGACAAAAAAAGTCGAAAAGAGGGACGAGCATAGCAGTTGTACTAATTGACGGAGCTCACGTGTGTAAGTGCAAAATCAAATATGAGAAAACCCAGAAAAATATGTAGATAGCTAGACAATAGTGCTTACAGTTAGAGGCTTGAGCAAAATCCTTCTCCGATTACCACTTCCAACAAATTCAGAAGAGTGAAACAGAAGTAAGCAAAGCAGGACGATGAAGAAAGCAGCAGCAAGTGAGAGCGGCTGCCATTTCCTCAGTCTCAAAACTCTCATCTTTCCCAAGGCAAAAAGAAAATTAGCAGCCTTTTAGACCAAATATGTTCTTTGATGGCTGTAAGTTTAGGGCTCCTTTTGTTCGTATATGAAGAAAAGGGTCGCCATTGATAAAGAAAGAAGGTAGTGGATTGAAAGGAAAGTCCTCTGCCTCTCATAAAGGCAGAATGAATCGGGGAGATCTTGAAAAAGGAAAGGCATATTCATTTGGATTCACTTCAAAAAGTTAAGAGCATTAATGAGCATAATGTCATCCAATTCAGCACTTGGCATCCCCGTACCCTCTTGAACATTTGTCTTTCTTGTTTTTAAGGTAACCTTCTTTGATTGTCTGACCCTAATATTGTGGATTTCATTGGGTAATAACTGGCCTCTATAAATTCCCAATCTCCCTAGATTTCTATTATTCCCACTTTTCGTGCAATAGAGATCTTATACAAATTTCATAGATACACTAAGAATGAATCTTATTTAATATTCGATTCAAATTTCGCCTTTTTCTTAATGAATAAATAACAAACGTATCTTTTAAATTCTTTTAGTGAGGAGTGAATTTTCATTTTATTCATTTATTTTTTTTTGCCAGTTTTTCTTACAGAAATGATTAAATTATACATTTTTAGCAACATTAAATAGGGTATCCTTCCCATAGGTAGTGTTAACAAACATCTGGTCCTTATGCTTTATTCAATCTTTTATTTGGTCATTATTTTTTAAAAAAATCATAATTTTACATTTTCATTTTCAAATAAGCCTTTGACGTCAAAATTTGTCATGTTATTACCGTCTAAAATTGATATGTTGACCTAGGGTTGTATATAAGACTCGGTAGTCTAGACAATCTGATCTGATCCAATCCAACTCAATCCAATTTGAAGTTTAATAGAGATCAACTCGAACACAGGACAGAATTGATCGGGCTGAGTTAGTTGTCTGGGTCAAATTAGACTTCAAACCAACCTTCAAGACCAAACAGTTTTATTCTGACTCAATCCTATTTTTATTTATAAATAATTTTAAATATTTTTATTTTAAAATTGTTATATTTAAAATTATCGCCTCATCTTTTTTCTCCATCTTGTGACTTCTTGGGACTTGAGAGGTGTGGGCTTAAAGCAAGACTCTCTATCTCACATCCTTCTCCTTCCTAGCCAGCATCATATTTAGTCTTTCCTTCCTTCTCTTAACCTTTTCTTCTCCTGGTGATGATATTGGAATCCACACATAAAGATATTTGCGATTTTATTCTATGAAAAGTGAAGACATGATTTTTGCGAGAAGGATATGACTTGTTTGAAAACTAGAGGAACATGTGTCTATACCAAGCTTCTCTCCATTAAAGTTCCAACTTCCTCCTATTTTTTTAAAAAACACTATGATGGTCTAATAGACTAGTCTTGAACCCGAGGTAATTTTAGAACATACCTTAGGTTGAGGGTGAGCCCGATCTCTATGCCGCGAAGGTTGACCAAGAAATGAACACCTATCGGCGATCAATCTAACAATACACTGAAATTGAGCCGACCATATGCTAGAGGCAACGATTTCCCTTAATTACTACAAAGCTATAAATACTTTATCGAAGCCACACGTCTATCCCACATCACAACGTTGATTTTGTGATTGGAAGATGGATGCAGGGAAAACTACAACTGCATAATTAGGATTACTTTTAAAATGCATCTCCATATAAATTAAGATAAAAATGCTTTCACATACTTTTTTTATATATCATAAATCACGATAGAAATGTAGTTTCTACCAATATAAACAAGTAGGGAAAAAAAGGAATGGAAAATCATCTAATCATAGAACTGAAGATCAGCTTTCTTTGGAATATATTTTTAATGGTTCCCCCCAGTTCGGCATTTCCTGATCTGAACTTAGAGATGGATAATAACATACAACAGCGGTGTATAACTATATTCATTTATTACCTTTCCTTTGAAATAAATTAAACTAACTCATTAAGCAAAATGTCTTTCTCTATCAACACTGACACAAATCAAGGGTAAAGCTTATGACAGCCTTTTCACCTACCAAATTGCTACTGCATTTTATCCCCATTTGTTTATTTCATGCAAACAAGCCTTGCTGACGACTAATTGTTCAACTACACGTCCAGTTGAAGCACATGCTTATCTCATTCCCTGCCGCTGATTCTCACATTCGCTTCTTCTTCTTTTTTCCTGATTTTGCTTTCCGATGGCCCCTCTTGAATACTGCTAAAACTTCAATGCTGCATCGAAATGTCAGACAAAATATTACCATGCTTCTTTTACTATGTTCCATTTTGGAGGACGAGAGGGAAGGGGAGGGGAGTGGAGGGAAAGCTATAAAGATTAATAGCGTCTAAGTTGATTGTATCACTGCAAAGCATGCATTTTTCCATGGAAAAAGGAAATGCACCAACTCTAGGAAATTGAACAAAACAATAGAGTAGTAGTTGCACTTCTTAAAATTCCGGCTGGTCAAATGCTTATTCTACTTACTAAAGCCTGTAGACATCTCTCGGTGGCACAAGATTTGTATGTTAAATTTGCCTTTTCTATTGCGCATATTTGGGCAAAATCTTATTTTATTAAAAGAAATAAGGCTCAAGTCTGGGCTTTATGCATGGGCTTCTACCACTACTTGACCTTTAATAACATATCAAAATTAAGGTGGGCTCAAAAGCCTCTGGACTATGCCCAAACCAAGCCAGATCTACAATAGGGTATGGTTCTAAAACATGTCTTTCGTTTTGATACAATATATACATTCGTCTACCTCAATAATTATCAAATTTAAAATTTCCACATTATTCAGTAATTTTCCTAACATGTAGATGTTAGTTTGCACTAATGTTTCATGGATGCATATCTGGAAACACTCTACTGCAGGGCTGATAATGCTAACACATTACAATGCTGACAACTTTATTTATATTCTTTCAGCCATATGGAGATTTATTTTCTTTGGGTATGGACAAGGAAACTGTCAGTGGAATTGCATCCAAATTGTTCAAGTAAATAAAGGAAATTGAGGAGTGCTACAAAGAAGGTTTACAATAAGTACCTTTGGGTGCCAGGAAAAAAATTAAAACCATGGGCTTTCTCTAAGTGCCATGCCTTGCTAGACAACAACGCCTTGCAGTCCTGTAGACAGTTTGTTGCATTAGCATTAGATAAATCAACTAAGAGAAAGCTTAAGCAAGCTTACCCATAAAAACTCATCAATTTAAGTACCTCTTTGAAGCTTTCCCATCCACAACTAATGTATATTAGGGTTTGTGGCAGTGACTGTGTGCTGTCATCCTGAGGTGTTTTGCTTCCAACCTGGACTGACGCTTCCTTAGCACGCAAAATCCAAGGTCTTTTCTCTTCTTTGACTCTTGAGCTGGAGCTGCACTTAACTTGATTCAGTGACTAGCATAAGGCAATACTTTCAACATGAAAAAGCTTCATAAGTCTATTGAAGGAAAAACCTTTCGGATGATGACAACACTCTACGCTCTATTGATGTTATATTTTGCAATGCATCAACAAGAGATGCGTCTAGTCCTTTTCTAGGAGGATCAATGACAACAACATCTGAGCCCACAAGCCAAGAAAGAGGTTCCT
>JANTPZ010084794.1:0-10693 GCA_025593235.1 Vachellia pachyceras
CAGTAAGCCAGTAAAGCTGGATGAGAGAGAGAGAAATTTGGGGGGCTTTTGCTTTAAGAGGGAAAAGACAAAGGAGGGGGGATTGGATGGACCGAGTGGCGATCCCGAGGGGGGGGAGAGAGGGGAGCTTCTAAATTCTGGTGGTAGCTTGCTTTTCCTTTATCGTCACGACAAGAACAGGCTCCGCCTTCCCATGCTTTCTTCATTCGACATCTCTTCTTCTTCTTCCTCTGTCTTCTTCCTCTGCTTTTCCAACCACTCACCTCCACCCATGTGCCCCATTCCCTCACACCCTCGGGATCACAACCTCACCCCTCCAATCATATCATTCATCCCACTCCTAAAATCACACTAATCATTAATTATTAAACCAATTAAATATAAAAAACTCCGTCAAGCCAACTTATTGTGTTGATTTAAAAAGTGACAGATAAGTACTTTTACGTAAATCAAGATAATATAGAAAGGAGGTTATCTCATTTTACAGAAAAATACTATTGAATGATTTTTTTGACTTCTGAGAAGATTTATCAAACGGAGCCAATGAATAATAAGAGCTTATTTAGTTTCACCCGAAACCTAAGTTTGATTTTCAAACCTAGTTTTACTTCAAAATTTAAGTTTTATATAAGTATTCATATTTTTTGGAAAAACTATTTTAGACACAAAGCTTCCGTTGGAAACGGAAGTTTTGAAAAAACTATTTTCTTATCAAATCACACCATCTCTCGTAATATATTTTCTTTTTCCTACTTGTTATTTTTTTTCTTTCATCCCTTATTCATACTTTTTGCCTTGAAATCCGTAAAAGCCAAGAAATCCTTAAATACAATCACCTTTTTTAAAACTTAGGTTTTCCCTCAAAATTCATAAAGGCTATTCTCCAAAATCTGAATTTTATGTCAGATTCCGTAAAAATTATCCTCAAAAGGATTATTAAACTAACCCAAAATCTACCGACACCTTCCCCCTCCTAATTCAAAATAATGTTATTTCACGTTTTATAAAGATGCGAAAAAAAGATGCGGAAAAAAACCCAAAAATTAATGAGTGAGGTGGGTGAGTTATGGGACATGGCCCAACAATACGTCATCTGGGCCTCATCTGGGCCAGAGCTTCGTGATCCCGCTTCTGGATTCACGTGGGCCACAGGATTGATGAACTGGCTACCAACTTCCCACAGCACATCACCGGTGGAACGTTGTCAAAGGGAGGTTCATCACCACGTTCCCACTGCCCCCAATGCAATGATTTATTGCCCATGAGCCATTTATTATCCATCACGCTCTTCCCTCTAATACATTAATATTTCGATTATATTCTCTTCTCATTTTACATTCTTATTCTTATTCTTCGCTTTCTGATTCTATTTCACGTAATAAAAACAAGCATTATCTGTAAATATAAATATTAATTGCAGCGCTCCAAATCCAATTTGTCCGTTGTTCCCGTAATCAACTGCTCCGCTAACAGATCACTCTTTCATGACGTACAGCTACGTGGTATGTATATTTAAAGCATGCAGGTTGATTGCTTAATGAATTTTCTTGGTGAAACCGTACAGCCTGCTTCTCATCTAATCCAACACATATTAGACAATAACTAATGGATTAGGAGTGGAAGTAGGTCAGCCCTGTGAGGACTGATCTAACACAGAATCAAAAATAAAGCAGTCACATGGACCCATTACGATTCTTTTCCTTGTGTCAAACGTAAGTTTATTTGACCCATGTCATGTCATCTCCCCCCTGTTGATAATAATCTCAGTCATTCCATTCGATCCAAACCCGCTGCAGCGATTAATGTGCTAACGAAGAAAAAAGAAGGTAAGCTCAGTTTTGCCTGTCAGCAATTCATACAGTAACACTAGTTAACTTGTCATGTTAGCTCCGGCGAGAGTAAACTAATCATGATTGTTTAATAAATCTGACTGTCTGAGTCTGGCCTTCTCGTTCGAGCTGCCAAAACCAACTGCCATCTAGTTATAAATCTGAGTCTGGCCTTCTGATCCCACCTTAAATATATTTCTTAATTACCACCGTTCTGATCCCAGAATCGATCCTGATCTGAATCATAATATAATATTGAAGCAAAGACAAAGACGAGAAAAAATGAAGCTTCCGAATTTCAAATCCTCCTTCAACTCCTTCATTTGACATTGATCCCAAAAGAGAATATTTCATTAACATTTTCTCAGCTGCATCAAGTACTCGGGCAGGCTTTCGACCTTTCCTGGATTGCTTTCCTGCCCACGACACTAGGGTAATACTTGCTGATAAATCATCTCTATTTTCATTTTCATTTCCCATTGCTACTGAAAGCAAAAAATAGGTCAGTTTCTAGTTCGTAGTTCACCCAAGTTTATTTATAAGAAAGCTTGACTTTTTATCAATTTACTATGCGTAGAGATCTTCATATGGATGGCGATAATAGGAATCAAGTTCCAAAACCAGGCAGTGCAGGCGAAGTGTTGGTGGCGATCTCTGTTCAAGACTCCAAAGTGGCCGAATCCAATGACGTCAATATTGGATATGCTACATCCAAGTCTCCACGTTTAAACGGTGCTTCCCCTGAAATACGTTTCAGTCCCAGCCCAAGAAAGCCACCCAAGCATCCTCTTGGCAACGAAAGGAAGACGATGACGAGGTCAATGTTCTCCAAACCCAAATCAAGATTTGCTGAGCAACCTTATCCTGTTGAGGCCACATTGTTTGAGGGTAACAACGATTTCACTTTGCAAGAACAGTTGGCTGTCAATTCACCGTATAGATACTCATTCAATAAGGGTTCACCAAATAACAAATCCAGGGTTGTTAATAGAACAGCGTCCATAACTTCTTCCATCACTCCCAAGACACCTTTCATGGCATCTCCAGGGCCTGCTGGAGAGGATGAGGATGAAATCTTTTATAGGAAAGTTGAATTGAGTAAAGGGAGGCGCAAGAGAGTGACCACTAAGGTTTTGATCGAGTGGTTTGTCTTTGTATGCATTATGGGGTGCCTGGTGGCTAGCCTGACTGTTGATAAACTGAAAAACACAATCATTTGGAGCTTGGAGTTTTGGAGATGGTGTGTGCTTGTGCTGGTGATCTTTTGTGGCATGTTAGTCACAAACTGGATAATTCACATAATTGTTTTCTTGATTGAACTGAACTTCTTGCTGCGGAAAAAGGTGCTATATTTTGTTCATGGGCTGAAGAAGAGTGTTCAGGTTTTCATTTGGCTGGGTTTGATTCTTCTCGCTTGGGTTCTGTTAATCAATCAAAGGGCCCGGCGATCTGAACTCACCAAAAAAATTTTGAATGGTGTAACACAGACTCTTATTTCTCTTCTCATTGGAGTATTCTTATGGTTCCTTAAGACATTATCTATAAAGATATTAGCATCGAAATTCCATGTCAGATCTTTCTTTGATAGGATCCAAGAATCAATCTTTCATCAGTACGTTCTGCAGACACTGTCAGGGCCTCCACTCATAGAGGAGGCAGAGAAGGTAGGGAGATCACCTAGTATAGGCCAGTTTAGTTTTAGGAGTACAAAAGGTAAAGGAGGCGTAAAGAAAGAGGTCATTGATGTGGCAAAGCTTCACAAGATGAAACAGGAGAAGGTTTCTGCTGGGACCATGAAGATTTTGGTTGATGCAGTGACAAGTTCAGGGTTGTCCACTATCTCCAATGCACTAGATGAAACTTTTGAACAAACCGATAAAGAGATTACCAATGGGATGGAAGCAACCGCTGCTGCCTATGACATTTTCAGAAATGTTGCATGCCCTGGTTCCTTGTAAGAAAACTTCCAATGTTCTTGAAACAAGATCATCTATCTTTTTCATTGCCTTACCGTTATAAGCTGCTTTAATCATGAATAGGTACATTGATGAGGATGACCTTCGGAGATTCCTGATTAAGGAAGAAGTGAATCTGGTGTTTCCCCTGTTTGATGGAGCGGAAAGTGGACGAATTGACAGAAAGGCCTTAACAAGCTGGGTGGTAATTTCTTTTTTTAAAAAAATATATACAAGCAATGCACCTACAATATTTGTTGAATTAGTTCATGATGAATTCGGATACTGTTTTCTTAGGAAAATTTTCATTCGTTAGTGTTTGTACATGTTATGTTTTTTAGTTGAAGGTTTACCAGGAGCGCAAAGCATTGGCACATGCCTTGAGTGACACCAAAACTGCAGTGAAACAGCTAAGCAAGCTTGTGACAGGGATTCTGGTGGTTGTGACCATAATAGTGTGGCTTCTACTGATGGAGATTGCCACTACAAAAGTACTGTTGTTCTTCTCATCACAGCTAGTACTCGTTGCTTTCATGTTTGGAAACACATGCAAGAACATATTTGAAGCTATCATCTTTGTGTTTGTGATGCATCCCTTTGATGTGGGTGATCGATGTGTTGTTGATGGTGTTCAGGTAATTTGCACAAGAAATACTTATTTTTAATTTTTGGGCAGTTCTTGGAGTAATGAATTCTGGTAATCTGGCAGCTACTGGTTGAGGAAATGAATATATTGACAACAGTGTTCTTGAAGCTTAATAATGAAAAGGTGTATTATCCAAACTCAGTTCTAGCCACGAAACCCATTAGCAATTATTACAGAAGTCCAGATATGGGAGACACTGTAGAGTTCTGTGTTGACTTCCTGACACCATTGGAGAAGATTGGGGTTCTGAAAGAGAAAATAAAGAGGTAACAAAACCCATTGTAACTAAATGGATTCTTCACTCATCCCTTCCAAGCAATCTGAGCAACTAACTTCTTTTACTATCCTCCGACTTTATTTCTGCTTCTGTTCGTGTTGAAATCAGGTACTTGGAAAGAAATTCACAACATTGGCATCCCAATCACAATGTTGTGGTAAAGGAGATTGAAAATGTAAACAAGATAAAGATGACTCTGTATGTAACCCACACTATGAACTTCCAGGAGTGGGGGTTGAAGAACGCGCGAAGAAGTGAGCTGGTGATGGAAATAAAGAAAATATTTGAAGAGCTCAATATCAGATACAATCTTCTTCCCCAAGCGGTTCATCTCAGCAATACTGGATCTGATCCAACTCTAGTCACCAGATGATAGCATTTGTCTGATCACTCAATTTTCTGACCCTTTAGGATAATTGAGTCATGCGTGTGGTCCTTTTTAGCCCCTGTTATACAAGTATATACGATGTCTCATAAATTTGTGGCGTCAGATGCATGAGTTTGATGTTTGTTCCCCAAAATTATAAAATTAAGGGAGAGGATAGAGAAAAGGAAAGCAACAGAAACTAAACGTGGTGTTACACACATCTTCATTCTTCATCTATCTAATATCGCTTTATCAGTAGATCCCGGGAGTTCCAAGTTCCTCTAAGATAGCAAATGTCAATATAAAAATAGACTTATATATAACTTCAGTCTTGTAATCATTTTTTAAATATAAACAGAGACATATAGTAGGGAAGTCATTAATTTTATACATTAAAGTTGTAGTAAATTGTAATCCATCGCTTTCCGATTAGATTTTATAATTTTTTTACAATAAAAAAAAATCTCCTGATAGTTTTGTTCTTAATCCAGTGTTTGAATATGATGAGCACGGTGGTGTATTTTTTTATTTCATTTTTCTATCAAAGCGAACAGTGAAGTAGTCCAAGAGATTATCTATATTTTCGCTACCAGAACCGTCTGGCCGGCTACTATTTAAAGTTAACAAATCTATATGCAAACGCATCTGAACGAGGCAAGTAGATGATGATTGTCAAGAAGTCCAATAAACCAGAGTCTGAACGGCGGCCCCCCCAAAAAATAAAATGAAATAAAAAACAGTATTAAGGAATCCCTGAAAATTTATGCTTTTTCATTGAGAAGCCATTGAGCAACCTTGCAAATCTAACGACACTATTTTTAGATGGTAAATTGCTAATGGATTTCTTTGGGTTTTGTTCTCATGCTAATTGTTCAGCACATCCAACCCCTCCCAAGTCCCCACCCTTTATTCTGTGCAGCCATTCCTTCAACCTGTGGTGTAGGGGCCTCAGTCCCGATTTGCTAAACGAAGGCCATGAACGAATGTAGCATCCTCTTCAGTGTAAACGTGAGTTTCATTCAGCAACCTGGAAAAGAAAAAGAAAAGAAACCACGTTGATGTTAAAATTCATTGACTTGCATGATGGTGATATTTATCACCAAATTGTTCGTACAACGATTTCTAAGAAGGTCCAGCAAAGGCTTTCCAAGTCACTATTTCGTTTGTAAATTATCATCTCTGAAAGATATGGAGTAAGATAGAGAAATTGACTTCGAATGAGACTTGACAGAAAAATTAACTCGCGATTGAGAGACGATCTTGTTCATGGCAGTAGAGGAGTGAAACCAGGCGCCATTTAGATAGAGCAATTCTCCATCTATCCTTTCCTCAATTCTTTTGTCCACTTCCTCAGCGCCAATCAAGAATGGATGGTCCGAAGCCTAAAGTATATAGATTCATATAAATATGAATGATAATAGCTTAGATTCAAACCTGCATGTGACTGTTCCCAATTATAGCAAAAACTATCTTCTACCATAACTTCTCCCCAAGTATATCAGCAAAAGATGGTATATGAGCTGTGTATGCCATCACATCTGCGGAAAAGAGGCAGAAGAACACATTAAGGGAAAAAGGATATTGATTTTAATCGAATGCTTGAAACTGAACAATCCATTCTTGCGTTCTGTGGATGACTCAGCTATTTATTGACTTCTCAGAATAATCTTAACAGCTGAGCAAGAGGTTTGAGCTAGATCGGTCTTACATTTCAAGACCTGTTTGATTGTATTCCAGATGGATCGATGTGAAGACATGCTTGCGGGCCGGGTGAAGAAGCCAGCGGGTCTAGCCTGAAGAGACGATAATTTACTGAACGTTTGTCATTGGCTACATATATTCTCACCAAATAAAAGGGTCTTGTTCCTAATAACCTACCTGAGTCACAAAAATCCTTTCTTATTAAGCTTAGGCTTGAGTGCTTTCTCATAGAAGGATTTAGTATAGAGTTGGGAGCAAGATCCTCCTTCAATGGGGTCTGCCAAGTCTCCACTCTCCAACGAAGATATGATATCAAACCTCTCGCTTCTCTTCTCTAATTTAGCCCTTCAATGCATAGTTTATGGCTCCGTTTGGATAGCCCGTTGGGAGAACGGACACAGATTCCAAGGTAGTTTATGTGAGAGGAAAAGTGTCTCGGTAAGCGCACCCGTTGTATCAACGGGCTTACCAAACGGAGCATATATAAATATTTTAACCTCATGAATTTTGAAAATAAATAACTATATAAATAATTGTAAACAATAGCTTCTGGATGCAATATATTGTATAATACTTGGTAGCAAATATTAACTAATTAACAAATATAAAATGGTGATCGAACTAACCTCCTGGCTTTCATTATTTCAAATAACAGTCAAGAATATGTGTTCTAAATAAAACAAAGGACACAGTTAGAAGCATGCATGTATGCATGAAAAGATATTTACTTGCATCATTGATGACCAGGTCATCAAGCTTCTGATGACCAAAGGCTTTCTCATTTTCCGTTAAGTATGTTCAGCAGAAATCCACCACATCCTAAAACAAAAATGAGACATTTAATTTTGAACTCTCAATATAGCTTGATCCAAAAATTATTCAATAATCGTAATAACACATTAACACTTATGATTAAATGGACGGCTGAGGAGCGAATGTCGCACAGTAGTAACCTGGTCTATATCACACATGACATGACCACTCTCTCCGTTGACTTGTGTTTTAGCACTTCTCTCGCAGCAGACCAAAACAGCGTTAGCATTTTCCACCTCGCCTCAGTCAGAAGGCTTCAGAAGAGCCATTCATCAATACACGAAGAAGTGTACAATCCTCCGCTAAACTTCCATCTAGGAAGCTAATTGAATATGCTCAAATCGATATATAACTGAAACTTACTCGGAGTGGCATAAGAGAGCTGGATAGATCAAGCATTCATGATAAACGAATTCATCCTCATCAGCACTCTGCATCTTCCTATCAATCATCAGCACCTGAATTTTGTTTCACATCTACTGAGTCAGTTAATAATTCTGTCATCCCTCTGCTTGCTTAATCCGAAAGGAGATTTACGTTTAGAAGAAGATAGAAGGAAGCTAACACCAAACCTTCCTGAAGTGCGTGCCTGGTGTCTGTGAGAGCTTTATCCTGATACACGCTGGTCGCTTTACCGAGCACACTGATGAGAAAACGAAAGAAATGAGTGTACTGATCGATGTGGCAGGGATGAAGATTGATCAGAGAATGATTTAAAAGAGGGGGGGGGGATTGCAGAACCTAGTGAAAGATCTTCGACGAGGATTTCATCAAACCAAAGGGTAAGAATCACGAACCATGTTGTTGGTGCAGTGAGTGACGTAGAGAACCTGATGAGGAAGCTCAGCCATGCATTTTTTAAGGAATACATTTATGTTTAGATAAATATTAGATTTAAAGTGTATTTATTTTCTCAAAAATGAGTTTTTTACTCAAAATGCATTTTAAAAAAGAAGTTATCAAATGTTAGATTCTACAAGTTACGGATTTTTATTTTCAAAATGCATTCTATGAATTCAAATGTGATTCCCAACCAGGTACTTAATCGACAACTTCACACATGACGTTAGTATCTTTTATGCCTTTATGGAAGTTAATAGAATTAATCCAGATATGCACATATGCACTTTCAGAATTACTAATTTTAAATTAAATTTGGTACCGAGTAATAGATATAAGAAAAAGAGAAAACTAGAATAAAAGAATCTAGATAAAATTATATTTGTTGAATAACACTATAAAATAGAAAATGAGGGGATTTTTTTGACTTGCAAGTGTAAGTACTAAATATTAATACTACATTCAATCCATGGTAAAAGAGTTATTGACTTTTTTGAAAAGACAAAAGAAGTTAAATAAATTACTTAATTAGAACATATACTCTATAAAAAATTATATATATCAGTTCATAAGTAAGATAAATTAATTTAAAAAATATAATAAATATGTCAGTTAATTAACTTCTTTAATTTATCAAAAAAATCAACATACTTTTATATTAAAGATAAAAGATATTAGGTATAAAAATCAAGTTTTAAGGGGGGTTGGGGAAATTTTGTTTATATATGAACATGCATCTTTTTTTATTGAAGATATTTATATTTGAGGCAGATTAGATGTGGCACAGCTTCTAATAAAAATTTCAACATTGATTTTCTTCAGAGAAATTATACAGATACAAATAAAAGATGGAACTTAAGTAAAATAGAAAAGGGATTGTATTTGGGCTTGGCACGCCATTAGACCTTTTTTCTTTTTCGATTTTCTTCGTAGATTAATAATAATTAACTAAACAGTTGTGGATTGGGCTGAAAGAATGAGGTGACAATTTGGGCTACTGAGCCTGCTATTACAAGTGAAATAGGCCCTTTAAGTCTTAAACTGATTAAACTTATCGGGCCGAAATAGAAGAATGGGAAAGCAATGAGCAAAGGGCCCAACAAAATCATTTATCTATGGGCCCTCTTCAACTTTAGTTTAAATTACCACTTCGGACCCAAAGCAAAATAAGTCGCCGTTGCCGGGGATCGAACCCGGGTCGCCCGCGTGACAGGCGGGAATACTCACCACTATACTACAACGACTCAATTGATGGAGTACTAATTAGTCCTTTATAAATCAAGTCTAACTGTGGCGAATGTAGCATTGCATTTGGGTACGGTGACCCAGAACGGATAAATGATGAAGGGCGCGGAACAGAAGATTGTTTAGTTGGCTGAGGGAGTGAGAAGCAATGGCTGTGTCGTCCACTACCGCCACGGTGTCCATCTCCGGCAACAATGTTCATTCGACTCAGGCGGGTCTTAAGTTTGTTTTCTCAACTTTTGTCGGCTTTAGCGCCAAGCCCCGTAGATTTTGCATCAGATGCTCGGCCGCTAATGATTCGTCCTCCACTGACACCACTGCCACGCAAGTCGATTCTGAGACTTCCATTGAAATTCCTGAAGAATCTTCCTCTCTGATTTCTGCCCTTAACGTCGAAAGGGCCCTCCGTGGCATACGTAATGCCTTCTTATTCCATTTGATTGAGTTCCCTTCTTTCTTCTTAATCTGTCTGTTAGAAATGCATTCCATTGATTAGTTTTAGTTTAGGAATGCAGCAATTACTGACATCGACCATTATGGTAGACTCGGCATTCCCAGAGGAAGTTCATACGAAAAGGTAGTGAGTGATGAGTTAGGACTGGAGGACCATTCACTAATTGCTCCTCCTTGGTTTTCTCTGTCGGAGTTTTCAACTCATCGATGTTCGTTCGACAGGTGGCAGTAGCATATAACAATAAGGTTGAAGAGTTGAAGAAGGAAGGCTTGGAGGAAGACGAGCTGAACAAGAAACTGGAACATCTTAAAGTCAGTAAGTAGTGTATTACACACATTTCATAAATATTTAAAATTCCGATTGCCATCAATGATTTGGTATGTTGTGTTCAATGAAAAAATAGGAATCATATTCAATTTTATCGTCTAAACAAGAGAGAAGAATTTATGACTGGAGCTTGGCTAGGACGGAGAATACAGAACCATACGTTTGGCCCTTTGAGGTTGACATAACACAAACTCCTCAAGGCACCCTCCCTCAACAGGTATCTCTCTCTCTCTCTCTCT
>JANTPZ010084804.1:0-10625 GCA_025593235.1 Vachellia pachyceras
GTGTGATTATTTTATGGGTTAAGCTCCATTTTTACGTGGCAAGTTTATTTTCCCTTCTCAATTTGAAGTTTTCAAATTGCAGTAACAACGCACCAACAATTATTCATTGTATTAAGTTTAATGGTTAGTTAATCAAATGTTTGAATTACCAATTTCACATTTCCTGCTTGTTTGGGAACTTCACTCTTTAACAATGTACGAAAACTGAGACAAAACAATCTCAAAATCCGTAAAAAGCATCTTGAAATCTATAAAAACCATCTTAAATCCACAAAACCATCTAGAAATCCATAAACTCCTTTCTCCTAACGGAACTCCTTTCTCCCAACGGAGTTCCCAAACAAACACTTATGCCCTGTTTGGTATGATGAAATTGGCCACACGGAAATGGAAATGGAAATGGAGGCCAATTCCATCATACCAGTGTATTTGGTAGCATGGAATTTGTCAAAATTCCATTTCCATATCCACTGAAAAGCATGGAAATTGCTTCCACATCACAACCCAAGGAATTGTGTAAATTCCATGGAATTCATCATTTTACCCTTCGCTTTTTTTCTCCCAGCACTCCTCACAGCTTGCATCTTTACTCCCACCCACCCCACTGTCAGCGAGCCTCACACCCCACCGTCAGTGAGCTTCTTCACCGTCTTTGACAATCTTCCCTTCACTTCCGACGAGATCCACAGCCCACCTCTGGCGAGTCCCACACCACACCTCTGATGGCAATACACACCGGAGAAGCTCGTCGGACCTCCATGCCTTGCTCGAAATTCCCTAGCACTTTGACCCCGACGAGAACGAGACTGTTCATGATAGTTGCAATACGGAATATCTCAGCGGCAACATTGCAGATGGATGAGAGAGCTCCTCCTTGCTTGCCTTTTCCTTTTCCACTCGATGAAGTGGCTCTCATGGAGTTCATCATCTTGGAAAAACACTAATCAGTGCTTAGAGGAAGCACTAAAGAGACGACGATGTTGTGTGCCTTTAAACCGCCAAATAATGATAAGCAGAGTGGACTTTGACGATGATAAACCGCCAAATAACGACGCTGTTGTGTTCTCTGACGGAGGTCGGAGAATGGAGGGAGCAGAGTGGTCAGAGGTCGGAGATGGAGGAGAAGGGATGAACAGGGTGGTCGGAGGTGATGAGTATGGAGGTGGAGATTTGCAAGAGGGGAGATGGGTGGGAACAAATAAAGACAAGGGTATTTCAGTCATTTTACATAAAAATTAAGATCCATTTCCAAGGCATACCAAACACACTTTTAAACTACATATCCATATCTATTTCTGTATCCATTTCCATTTCCATCAAAATCACTTCCATCGTACCAAACGAGCCCTTAAGTATCATCTATTTCAAGAACTCATTTGGATAATCTTGATTTTGTGGTAAAATATAAGTTTTATTTAAATACTCGGATTCTTCAAAAAAATGTTATTTTGTAAATAAAATCTAGATTTGAAATCTATGTTTTGAAAAAGTTATTTTTTTCAACAAATCATACTCTCTCTTAATTATTTTTTTTCCTCTTTCCTATTATTTTATTTTTCCTATTTCTCTTTCTTCCTCATTTCTATATCTTTCTTCCTAATCTCACTCATAATCATTTTTTCTCTTTTTCCCTTTTCTATTATAATCTTACCTCAAAATGCGTAAAATTTATTATCATCGTAACTTCCCAAACACAATCATCTCATATATTAAATTAATTAATTGTACAGCCTAACACAAGTTTTCATTTAGTTCATTAAATATGTATAACACTAAAGGAAAATAACAACAGACAAAATATGTTGCAGTGATATCACTCATTATCTAAATTTAATTATTGGTTAATTAAATATATTAAGTTGACAGTTTCACAAATCAATTTTTTTGTTAAGGTGTAAATTTGTTTTTGGAAGTCTTATTTAAAAGTGTTAACTACCTGAAAGTTTTTTGAATTCAATATTGGTTTAGAAATTTTCTTCACTTTTTGTAGGGATAAAGTTCATTTTTATCACAAAAATTTTCACTTAAAAACACTCGGCATCCGAAAGTTGTTATGGATGTAATAACGAGTTTGAAATTGGAGTAATTTTCCCTTTAATTTGACACCACAAACGATCAAACATGGTGAGGTGACATGCCTACGTAACATTCAACATGTCATTTCATTGCCACCATCTTCTACTGTCTATCCACGTCAATTAAAAACCTCACAATCTTCTCCTTCCTCTATCCCTCATCCATTAACAAGAGCCAAGATCTCTTCTGGAAAGCTTCCTCCTGCGGCATCCCCTAATTAACAGCAACACCAACTGGGTCTTGAGAATTGATAAGAATGCTTATAAAAATCTAGTATAAAGAAATCAAAATTTGAAGGTGTAAGAATCAAGGGTTAAAGTTTTAAATATCCATCATCTTTTATCAAGAGTGCATTTAACACTGTACCTTTTGGAGATGCAAAAAATACTTTAGTATATTATTGTCATTCATGCCGATTTATAGTTAGTTATATTAATATTACAATAAAAGTATTTATTATCTATTACAAGTCACCAAAATCATCAAAGATATTAAATTGATTAATTTTGAACCAAGTTAACACAATTTTTCATATAGTCATCCATTGTATCATTTAATATGCATAACACTACAGAAAAACAATAAAAAAACACAAAATAATTCCTTTTTTTCACAAATAGAATGTATTTAGGCTGTAAATCGAATGTAAGATCCTTGCTTCATGTTTAAACAAATGAATCACGCACGGGTTAACTATGTTTGAATAGAATGAATCATAATTTTAAATACTAGTGGTGTAAAAAGAATAAAGAGGACTTAGCTGAAGCTCGTAATACATATACATAATAAAATAACTGTAAAGAAGGGGAAACGCTCATTTACAAATTAATGTATTACAGCCACTGTAACTTGCTAGACATCAATAAACGTACTCTTTCACTGTGAACCCTGTGATGATACGTGACTTTCTATTTCTCCTTCTCTTTCCTTTGTTCATACCAATCAATAAGGAACAATTCCATTTTATTATTCCTCATATTGTTCCCAGACGTTCCTAAATCTTGTTTCTTAACATGCTAAAGAAACAGCTTTGTCAGGGTGTTTCACATACCGTAAATAGGACCTGGTAAAGGGGGGAGAATGGCTTAACGCACAAGACGAGCATGGAGAAAGATAAATGTACATTGTCTTACCCCGTAAATGAAGAGAGTTTTTCTAGGAACGCCACAAAATTGCACATGGGGTGGTTAATTAAAGCCACAATAAATTGAATTGATCAAAAAACTGACCCAGATGTATGCCTAAGGTCCATTACACTTTAATACAGCCAGACAAGGAACCATCATGGCAAGAATGCACCTGATCTGGTGTTCCGACCAAGACCAATGCCTAAGCCCAAAGGAATGCTCTCACTTTTTGTGTTGCCATGGGCATTATTGTGGCAAAAATGTGAGGACTGAGCATGAGGATTGCCGTGACCGTGACCGTGGTGAGCACGAGCACGGCGTGTGTTAGAGCCGGTGCTGCCAGAACTAACATCAATGACAACATGACCATTGCCATTTGCAATATGAGAATGTGAGTCTCCGTTAGCTAGGCTTGAGCTCCTTGGCGTGTTTATCATTCCTATACCCTCAGAGTTATCGGATTCTTCAATTAACTGCACATCTTCATTGTATCCATTGATCAAGAAATCTGTACAATTCTTCTTGATCCCATGATCATAGGGATTTCTGAATTTACCACCAGCACCTCTAAGGTAGCTATATCGCACCGTATTTGCCATTTCATTTGTTGTGATATCTGCAGCAAGCAAAAGATATCATATGTAAATATAAACTCAAGAGGACAGTGAGATGGATTGTTTTGCATTTACATGAATGAGAAAAGGACACTTCCAATATGTTTCAAAGGATTGAAATATGGACAAAACTTCAGTCAGGTTACATATAACCGTTAGCTCAAATTTATAGGTGTGTTTAGAGTGCACACCTCTCCATTAACAACAATAGCAAAATAACACATCTCCATATGAAAATTTGCAAATCCTAATACATTACAAGAGCTTATATAAGAATTTACAAGTGTATATATGCATTTTAACAACTAATAATAAAAAATAACTAGTGTGATTGGAGAATTTGACCTAATGACTATAAGCAACTTGATATAAGTTTTATCCTTGAAATATAGCATCATTTACATATTATTCTTGTTTTTTGATTAAGGCATTTCTATTACTTAGTTGTGGATCTTGATCACATGGCTCATATTAATAAAGGTCATACTACACCAAATTCATAGAGAAGACAACAGAGATGCAGCAACTTTTAACCAATTTCAGACTTAAGTATTCGAAGAATTATACATTATTATGTAGAAGGTTACGAGCAGAACTGCGAATCAGTGAAGTGATATTGATTTTAAGTCAAACTACAGACAAGTACAATTGAGACTGCAAAGCTGTATAAACTACCACGATTGGTGATGCCTGACTTTGAACTAAAGTGCAGCAAATGAGATGTGGACAAGGGAAATTGAAATTTGCGATGAACAATAATGGCTCCATAAAATCACTGGTTTTACACCACTTTGACAGCTTTTCTTTTCTACACATAATACTGAATGAGACTTTCAATACATACCTGATTAGCTTGAAGAACTGTCAAAAAGAACACACCAAAGAAGAGGAAAAAAATCAAGGACTAGAAATGATGTAGCCCCCACAAGATGCGTAAATGCATATTCGATCCGTGCTCCAAATGATGGATGAGCAAGTGGATTAGTTAATATTCCTGAACAAGGGAAATGATTTCCCATTAGCAACTTAAACACCAAAAAAGAATGGGGAATGAAAAGGAAGTACATCAAGAGTCATATATATATTGTAACTCCACCAGTGATCACCATTGCTAAAACTTCAAGAACAAGAAAAACAAAGAATTCCCATTTGTTTCTCTGCAGTCATATATTGTAGTTTACACCACAATCAGCTCAACTTATTTAATTAGAAATAAATAAAAGAACTTGCACACCCAAGAAATACGAAAAGAAGAAAAGTTGGCACTGGGAAGCTCATTAGATACAATTAGGATTAGTCACCATTCACCACAATACCTTTACAAAAGGAAATGAGATAAGATTGACTTATTTCATGTCATATTTATTGATAGAAAATCATATATAAACCTTCTCAAGAAAGGATCACTTTCAACTAAATTTTCACTGGCAAGCTCAATCAATCTCCCAAAATCAACCAATAAAGACTGCTTACTAAATTTTCACTGGCTTTTTTTTTCCCTCTCTTAGATCAACAAGGTGAATTTATAATAGGCATAGTTTATACTTGAAGTGCCTCAGGTATAAGGCCAGATTTGTAGTTTCTCCACTTCCATTAGCCTGTGCTATAGCGGTGCTACAAGAGCTATTTTGTGAAGCTGTAGCTTGCGCTAAATAAAAATAAGGCACCAATATCCCAAAATTAAGTGGTTTTGCAGAGACTACCAAGAGATTTAATCAAACAATCATCGTACAACTAAAATTAAGCGATTCAGAGTAAATAAAGTATAAAAGTCTTTTAGATCATTCAATTCTCATGATATCATTACCCAATGGCAGAGAGTAGTGACATCATTCCTTCCAGTGCTCACGATATGGTTCAAGCTCAAACAAAAATCTCTCAAAAGGGGTATTTGAGCGATTGGCAAATAACGACCGTTATGACAATGTTGCATTTGATGAGGAGAAATCAATTTAGATATCTTATGACAAATCATAGTCTCAAACTTTGATTAACATAGATGATTGATAATCTTGTTAAGATTGTCTTATATGTAGGTTGGCTTTCTACAAATTTAATGATCAATTATATTCTGAATTTATTTTAATTGTTGCTATTAACGTGGTGGAAAGAAGCATTAAAAATACTTTTTGTCCTTTTAGCTAAACCAGAGTGCAGGGGCATAAGAAATGTATAAAACTATTTTTTCCTTTTTTTGCCCTCAACCCCCTCAGCCCCAAAAAAAACTCAATGAAAAATGAAAAGACTAATTTATAGATAGAGAAGTTCAAGTGGTACAATATTTCAAACACATTACCCAAGCACTCATTTGGAAACTGCCTTGCCGATAAATGAATAAGAATTACATATGCTTTAATTTGGGATGTATATCGAAAAATTTGTATTTGAAAGGTTGTTTAGTGAAAATATTGATTCTTTAATTGAAAATTTAAATTAATACAAACATTTCACTTTGAAATAAATTAAATGAAATAATATAATATAATATTGCACGTGGTTGAAATATGTTTATTCACATATGAAGAAGAATTGCACTTCTTGAAGATAAGTGACATCTTGTTCTTTAAATCTGATATCTTTACTACTGTAATAATTTTTATGAAGGAAAAATTTTCAGTTTTCTTATTTTAATCTTAAAATTCATTTATAGAATTTATTAGAAAAAGGCATTAAAAAACAATGAGGTCCCATCAAGCTGCCAGGGCTTCCCTCCATCATATCCAAGCAGAGTAGGAGGCAGACAACATTTATAGAATTACCATTTTTTTGGGACAAGATAAAAAAAGAAATAATTATTTTTTATTTCTTAAAAAAATTTGTGAGGAAAGGCTTATCCTTTACAAAGGCACACCGCACAAATGGCACCATGTAACCCCTTCATATTATTTTTAATTATTTAAATTTTAACTTATCGTTAAACCTAATAAATAATTAATAAAATTGTATACACGTTTAGAAAGATGGATTTACTCCATTCATTTTATTTATCATAATTTTATATTTTCTTCAACCTAACATAATATTACCTCTATTCTTTATTAGGCTCCAATTCACTTTTTTAATCAATAAAATGATATAAATTGATAAATTTATCATTTTTTTTTTGAAGGATCACCGTCAGAAGATTGACGGAGACCATGAGGGAATTAAGAGAGAGAGAGAGACACTGAGGGAATTGTGTGTGCGTACAGTTATTGCATGCTTAGACGTGTATTTACTTTATTTATTTTATTTATCATAATATTATATTTTCTTCAACCTAGCATAATATGACCTCTATTCTTTAGTAAGCCTCATTGCAAGTTATTATCTTACAAGGACGCTATCAACAAATTTAACAACACTACCATAACAAACGTGAATATTTTTTAAAAAAAAAAGAACAATAATATTTTAGGTATTTTTTTTTAACAACCAAAACGGCGGAAATCTCTATTCCCAAATAAGCAAGTTATTTAAGGAATGGTCGCATGGAAGAAAATATTTAATGAGAGGTCCCAATTGACAACATGAGGTCTTTGTATTGACAATATTATGCGCTGTGTTGACAACACCTCATATTATCAATGTGACCTTTTATTAAATATTTTCCTCCATGAGACCATTCCTTAAATAACTTAGTTATTTAGGATTTAAGACTAAATGTTTCTAATAATAATATGATGGGGAGAAAGGATAAATAGATAATGTTAAAACGTAATTTTTTTTTATTATTATGATATGATATGATGACGGCAAGGAAGAGAGACTGTGTGCCATAATTGTATGATTGATGAGATGTGAGAAATGAATACACATTGATAGATTCAAAGCAAATAACGATGCTATGGGCCTTTTGGACATTTTCGCCAAGATCAAAATAATAAAAGAAATATTAACGATCCCCGTATAATTTGGGGTAGTCGTAATGTTTTGTTAGAGACTGTTTACGACTTATGGACTAATATTGAGTTCAGTCCACTGTCAACTTTATATGGGCATACATGGTCGCAATAAAAACAGCCTAACATGAGCTTTAAAATTTAGGCTTTATTCAAATTTTATATAAATTCGAAATCACAATAATATTATATGTTAGTTATTTAATATTAATATTCAACTTTATTAATAAAAATGAATTAAATTCATTAGCTCACTATTTAGATTAATTATATGGATATGATTTGATCAAATCAGATCAATCCAAATCAGAATTGCAAAATTCGAATTTCACATTATGAATTTCAAATTTCGAACTTCAAGATTAATAAAGATTAATTTTAAATATCTTTTGAATTTCAAATTTTGAATTTCAAGATTAATAAAGACTAATCTTGAATATATTTTGAATTTCGAATTTCAAAATTAACATAGATTGATCATGAAAATTTTTTTGAAATTCGAATTTCAAGATTAATAAAGATCAATCTTGAATATCTTTTAAGATCTGCATTCTAATTTTAAAGATGAATTAAAGATTAATTGTAGATTCTAGAAGTCACCATAAGGTCTATAAATATTAGAACTCATGAATGGAATCAAAAACGCAAAAGAGGGAGACTGAGAGAGAGAGAGAGATTTGGTAGTCAAGATACATTTTATGTGTTCTTATCCATTTAATATACAATTTCACGTTTGATTGGAGAGGCTCCCGCTGCAATTGATGTGTACATCTTTCTTTTCTTTTCGGTGATTTCAATGATTTAGTAGAAAGAAAACTTTTAACTGGTTTCGAAAGGGATTAAATATTTGCAATTTTCCTTATTTACTCTCGTTGGCCATTCATCGTTGAACTGGTTAGGTATGGGTTTTCATTGTAAAAGAAAATAATGAACTGGGTTTAATTATGTGCGTGTGTTATTATGTTCCATGTCCGCAGTACGGCAGTAGTATCTATCTTTCTTCGCTTCCCTTCTCGGAAACTGTTAGAGAACACAACCTCATATTCTTTTCTCTTATTAAAGGATTTTTTACATTCAACAAATTAAACAAGGCTCCAAGTAAGCCTTTAGATAGGCAAATTATAAGCTAATAGGCTAACGATGGAATCTAATCAAATCTAATGACATCACAATTTCTTCTTGCAGAATGTGTGAAAGGGTTTCAAAGAGGAGTGGGGTTCCTTCCTATAGGGAGAATGGCCACTATCGGTTTGCAAGGCGTAACACCAATAAGCCTGGCAGGTTTGTGCAAAATAAAACTTGGAGGCGGACCATACCTCCTAAGAATGAATCGATCAACAAACATAAAGCACATGCCATAAGATCCTCTAACGCCAAACGCAATTCATCTCAAATTTGCAAGTACTGGATCAATGGGAATTGCACGCACAGGGATCGCTGCTGGAACTTGCATTCCTTGTTTCAAGGGGATGGCTTTTCTGTGCTCACTAAGCTCCATCAACACAAGAAGGTATATCTACTTGATTCTCAGAGCTGCATGTTAGAAATTGAAGGAATAATCATATATTCATCCTGATAAATGAGAGTACAAAGAAAGTTTTATATAGATAAATTATAAGCTGATACCTAACCTTAGAACATAATTAAATATGATCATAATATCTTGGTACGATATCAAAAAACAGTAAGACAGACTTTTGAGTACTAAACTTTAAATTAAAACTGCAGATTGTCACTGGGATTACACTTCCAGATGGATCCAACAGGCTTTTTTCTTCCAGCACTGATGGAACCCTCCGTGTGTGGGATTGTCATGCTGGTCAATGTGTTAATACTATAAATCTGGGTGATGAAGCAAGCTATATCTTAATTGACTACTTATGCGGGCTTATGCGGGCTTTGTTGCCCCTTCTAGCCGACTGAAGCTGGTCTACATGTCATGTTCTGTAATTTTATGCAGAAGTTGCAGTACCCCAAACCCTTGATATAAGGGCTAAATAAATAATCTGTGGATGTTTATGAATGAAAAAGAAATTATGGGCACATTGGTCCTTGCATTTTGCATGTTCACATGAATGTTATGTTGTTAGAAATGACTCTAATATAGGTTTGGTGATCACGTTACAGGGTTTGATCAGAATGAACGGGATGAAAGATGCAAAAGGGAAACCTATATTGTTTTGTTCAAGCAACAACCATTCCGTTGGGCTATATGAAATGCCATCGTGAGTATACTTCACATTTCCATTTTTAGCCAATTTAGTATCACGGGGGCAATTACTATGAGGCCTAATAAATGAATTTAATTATTAAAAGTTCAAATCACAAGAGAGTAGTGCAAATTTGTTGCAATCTTTTGTATTGAAAATTGCAATTATTGTATGCTCCTCAATTGCTATTAGACATTTAGGTAATTAAATATGAGGAGAATCACAATTAAATCACAAACAAGGGACATAATATTAACAAATCTCAAAGACTTGCTGATGAGCTACTTTCACTTGTCATTGACAAATCATTAGGAGTTATCAACAAGTCCCAAGTCGTATAGTTAAAGCCTAATTGTGATTCTCACTTTAAATATCTTCCTTGAGTTGACAATACCCCAATTACCATGTGATATCACAAACTAATATTTTGTTTCATTTTTGGTTTAGATTTGCTCCAAGAGGAAGATTATTCTCGAAACAAGAGATAAGAGTAATAGAAGAAGGCCCTGAAGGACTCTTTTTCACTGGAGACAGCACTGGCCTGCTCACCGTCTGGAAATGGCTGCCAGAGTCATCAGAGCCTATGACCATATCTTCATGATTCTCAAGATTACTTGCTTTTTAACTTTTAGCCTTCAAACATGTCTGTGTTTCAAATTTTGCTTGTATAACATTATATACATACAATCAATTCCTGTTTTCACTGCTCATGAAAAT
>JANTPZ010084807.1:0-18067 GCA_025593235.1 Vachellia pachyceras
GTATTTCCAGAAAATGGCATATCAATATCTGGCCACAACTGAGAACAGACACCTTTCTGCCCATGCCTACTACTAAATTTATCACCAATAATAGGGTTTCTAGGATATCGAAAGTGTATGTTAACCTGCTCAGAGAATCATAAGCACGCATTAAAATTCATTGATAAAATCAAATCTGTTTATAAGATGAAAACAAATTAAGTTCTGAGCTACTTTAAATAAAATAGAATAAAACAGAAATAATAAGATGCAGAGAGCTGAACCCATAGAGGGCCCTAATTGGGCTATGGTTTGAGCTGCCACAAGCCCTTGAAGATTAGAGTTTAGTGTGTTGCTCTTCAACAAATAGTTTTAGTTCTTAAATGCAACTTTCTAAGTCAGTTTGGAATAATATCATTCCTTCACCAACAAGTACCCTAACCAGGAAAATGTGTTGCTCTTCAGAAGTGAATGCTAAGGAGCCTATGAAAGCTTTAATATATGTGGAAAGAATTATACTAAAAAAACTAGATGCACACACAAAGAGGAATTGCACCTTATGATACCTATTTTCCCCCTAATTTCTTATTTTAGATCACTTATAAATCACTCTTGGGCTTTGGATATCAAGGTTTGACCCAAAATTGAGAACTAAATTTTCAAAAATGTTTCAATAAAAACGCTGGCACTATTCATGGATCTTTTTTCAGATTTCTGACCCAACTTTAAAAAATCATAATTGATTCTATAAAATTTGAAACTGAGTGATTCCAATTTCTAAATTTTGTTTATTAAGTGAACTATAGGGGAAAAATACTCATTGGTTCCAATTCTTGCCCATTTGATACAATTTATTTAAAAACCACATACTATTCGAAATGGTTCACTCCAGTTTTTCAGATTTTACCTCAATCTTTAGAAAATCATATCTCTCAAAATACACATCCAAATTTCACAAAATTTATATCATTTTAAAGCCTAGAATGTGTAGTTTCTGACTGAAAAATTCCAACCCATTTGGAGCTCGTTTTCTATTTTTAACTGTCACTTGAAATAGATTCGTTTTTCAGGGCCTTTGGAACCACTTTAGCTTTGAAAATTAATTTTCTTAAAAATTCACCAAAATCACTTTTTGGTCCATTAATCTACCTCTAACATGCATGATTATTCCCTTACCATTCTTGGTTTTTATGCATACTTCATCATCCATCCACATGATACCTTAGTAAAGGTTTAGGTTACAAGCAAGACAACAACTTCAAGAAATTATGCACCTTAACCATTTACACCAAAAACATGCAAGCAAAACATCATCTTCAAGTATCATTAACATTTTCCTTACCCTTACTTAAGCTTGCACCTACATGGTTAGTTGTGGAATAATGAGATTTTGAAATCCCAATAACAAAACTAGCTAAATAAAAGTATTGTGAATAAGCATGTAACAGCCTTTTAACAAGTATATGATCATGTGACATGTGATATTGTCAAACTACATTTTTATATGCATATAGCCATAACAATCAAAATCACATTTCATACTCATCATTCACTTCATTCATCACAAAAATCATACACAATTCACAACCAAGTTCATAAAGCATAAGTTTGGTTTAGTAGTCCTGCTACCTTTATAAAGCTTATCCCTTTTTAACTTAACTCCAAAGTTCTTTAGGATCCCTTCCAAATGTGCTCTTGAGGGTCTTAAAATCCTAAAAATCATGGTATAAGATCCATGTAAATACACAACTAACAAGTTGCCATAAAACTTGTAAAAACGCATAGGAGTTTTTGTAGGTTTTTCAAGAGGTCTAAAAGTTCAAGCCTTGGTTTTATGGTTCCTTAAACTTCTAAAATCCATCTCTTGGATTTAACCTACACAAAACATCATTTTAAAGCCATTGGAACCATCAAAATGCTAAAAAACACAACCTTTCTATTTTTTTCTTTAGCTTGGACGAAAATAGCAAAAATAAGGAAATGGAGGGTTTTTCAACTTTGCTCATGAAATCATGTGTTTCCTTACTTCCAAAACCCCTTTTCTTAACTTTGATCTACTCAAACACACCTTCCCTTAGACCAAAGAAAATTTGGGCAGCACGTACCTCCCCATAAACTTGAGCTTCCCAAAATTTGACAACAACACAAACTAACCAACAACAACCAACAATCTATCTTTTACCCCTCAAGGAAGAGCTTGCAACCATTTACTACTTTTAAAACCTTCTCTTTTCCATTTTCAACTCTTGAAGTCCTAACCTTTATCTTCAAAAAGGGAGACTCATTCAAGGAACTCAAGAGAAGGTAGTAGTAGTGGCAAACTCAAGAAAAGAGAGGGGGTTTGGTTGTAAGAACACATTACTTTGTGTTATAGAAGCTTGGATCTTCTTCTTCTTGCTTGGGGATGGAGTGTTTTCTAAAGAGAAGGGAGAGCAAATTTCATATTGCAAGAGAGAAAGGGAGGATGGTACAAAATGAGGGAGGATAAAAGGAGTTGTTTAGTTTAATTGGTCTCTTGCATTAATGTGTGGAGAATAATAAAACTTGGAGACCAAGTAGCAAAATACTTGAACCACATTGAACAACATCTCCTTGTCTCATCCTAGCTGAAAAAGTGACTTTTCAGACCCCCTAGGCGTCAAATTTTGTTGGCTGGGCCTTTGCCCGGTCCAACTACATGATCCGGTGGCACGCATTTCTGTAAAGTAACTTTTATGCGAGTAACTACCTTTTTATTTTTTTGGACACTTTATCTCTCACATGGCGCCATTCCCTAGGCTTCCTTGCCTAGGTGGCATCATGTCCTAACCCATAGCATCTTCGGGTTTCACTCGTAATTCATTAGGTTCCTCGATTTGCGTGCAACACCGTAAACGGGCTACCGGCAGCCAATTTGACTTAAGGATATAGAAAAATTCTATATTTTCCCCTGATTCTCAAACTCTTTTTCGTTCCTCAAAATTCTTCCCGAATTTTCCGTAATTAATTTTCTAAGAAAATAATTTTTTGGGCTTTTCGGGCACTGTTGTTCTCCGTACAACGAAACTGCCCGCACCGGGTACCGGGTAATAATTTTATTAATTACTTTATAACCCAACTAAACTTTTCTCAGTTTGGGTCTCTGACATTTGAGGACTCCAGCTACCTCAAATAATTATTTCTCAGTTGTCCTTAACTCCGAAATCTCTTAATTACGAAAATGCCATTACTTATCTTATTTTCCTCATAATTACCAAAATGTCATTACCTCTTCTATTTTTGCCATAATTACCAAAATGCCATCACTTTTTCTACTTTTTTTTAATTCCAACCTTACCCTTGGTTGACTTTTGACATGTTTGGGCAACTTTGACTTTTGGGTTAACTTTTGACCAAATTACCAAAACGTCCTTATTATTTGATAACATTTTGCACCCTATGCCTTATTATTCAAAATGACCATTTTACCTTTATTATTAGGCCAAATGACCATTTTGCCCTTTGATCACTTTTACTTAAAATTTTCAAGACTAGGGACTTAGTCAATTATGATTTAGGCATTTTCCTCTATATTTTTCCTTATTTATGAGCCTTAAATTATCGCATAATTTACTGGTCTAACCTTTAGTTCAAAGTACAGAAATGCGGATATTACATACCTTTTAGGCAGAAAATAAACAAGGCTCAAAGTGGCTTGTACCTTAAAAAACGATAGATTATAGCTCCATTGATGACTTGTTCAGAAAATAAAAGTGGCAGAAAATAAACAACGCTCCACATGACTTGTTCATAATCATGGCATCCTCCATATCATATCTGCATTTTTTCAACATATTCATAAACAAAACGATAGATTATAGCTACAGTTGTTAAACATGCACTGAAGAAGCTACCCTGTGTATGCCAGAACAGCAACAATTGCATTTGTGCCTGAAGGATTTTCATCGATGCTATACTTCGTATATGCACCTGGCCGAACAATAGGAGTCTGGGGAGTTTGAAAATGCCAGCAAAAGAAATGTCTTCACCAGACATGCATATAGAACATTTTAGATGCAGAGCAAGTGATTTATAACAAAACCAACAATTTCTCTGGTATTTAAGGATTCGGCCCTCCAACATACAAGGGCCAATTCAACCTTTAATTGGGACAAAATGGCATTTGCAATCTATACCAAGATACATAACCTGAAGATGGTACAACTTTTGATCTGCACGATTTCAAATTGCTTGACAAGAAAATCCCATTGTTTGTTTTGCCATCTAAAGCATAAACAAGAGTAGAATGAGAAGATCTGAAGAACAAGCAGATTTAAGAACACCAAGACACAATATACCTAGCACTGGTACATATTTCGGGGACTCTGATTATGATCTGACCATGGAGTAAGGTTAGCAACTAACTTATGGTTTCTGTAAATTCTCCAATCATATTAAGGAAATAAGGATAATATATGACACCATGACCAAACTGAGAGCAGCAGAACAGTTTGATATTCCATCAAGAAATAGAGACCTAGTCATCAGACTACCAATATATGGCAAAGTGGATCCACTAGACACCAAACAAGCTTATAGCTATCCAAAAGTAAAACTGCAGTCAGAAATGCTCTCTTTATCCCCAAAAAAATGCCGCAAGAAAAAATCATTCCTTTATTGAAGGTTCTTGAGGTTTGTCTACCAATATTCCATCAAGAAATAAAGACCTAGTCACCAGACTACCATTAAGCAAGGTTAACAGGTCAGCTGACAAGTAATATAAATCCAAAAGAACAAGCATAGAAATATGCAGATAAAGATCAAAGAGAGCAAAGCTGGTTCTGGATACAAAGCTACCTCTTCACAATGTCCTCAATAATTCACTTTCATCCAGCACAAAAACCTATTCCCTGCTAGAAATCTAAAGTCAGTGAGACATAATATATATTCCCAGATATTCAGAAAGAAACTGGTGCACTTAATTTTACATCTTGAACCAAACTGCTACAGAATTGTGCATAAAAGGAACTTTCAAAAGGACATTTTCAACAGGGACATAATATTACATACCTAGTAGTCAAAAATTGTTTGACCTTCAAAGAAATTTTGTTTACAATTTCTAAAACACAAGTACCAATACAGAATAGATAATCTCACAAAAGGTTATTAATCCTGTTGAATTTCCATTCACGAATCATTAATCCATTGTCCATTACTTGTGCTGCTCTGGAGTGCACTTATTTATAGTACATAATCTCCACAAAATGACTACAAGTATCTACTGGCCCATATTGGGCCTTCTTTTATCCTAATACATGAAACCAACATATAAGCTAATTTCCACACTCCCCCTCAAGTTGAGGCTTGTACAAATTCAAAGCATTCAACTTACGGAGTAATCCATTCTACACATTTTTGCTAACACAAGTAGATCATCTTATTGATTTTTTTTTTTGAACTTGTCGATCTCATGGCTTCGAGAATAGTTCTTCAACAATTTAATCAGAGTATCGGCTCCTGCCTCCAAGACAGTCACTTGTTTGCAAAAGATTACTTGCTTTGCCTTTTTTTTCGAAGATTTCCTTTAAAACCTTACTTAGCTTTTGAAAGGATCTTTCCATTTCTTCCTTTGCTGGAAAACTCTAGGAAGAATCTGGCATCACACTCATACTGCTTGAATCATTCTGAGAAGCATCTGCTGACATTTTACTGAAAGGCCTCTTGCTTATTTCCAGTTCTGTCAGCTGCAATAGATGTTCCAAAATATCTCTTTCAGAAGCTTCCAGCTTGGCCCTTAGATCCTCTATTTTAGCTTCTGCTGCTACAGAAAGCCTGTTGGCCTCTTTAGCCTTTTTTTTGTGTGGTGTTCCTTCACCTTTATTCGATCAAGTGCCACAGCATTTGTTGCTGTGCCTTTCTTATATTCTTGTGGCAATGAGTGCATTCAAGGATGGATCCTCTTCTCCCCCTGCCTCTTCAGCTTTTGTTGTTGTGCCTTTCTTGTGGCAATGAGTGCATTCAAGGGTGAATTCTCTTCTCCCCTGCCTCACCAGCTTGCTGTGCCTTAATCGTATGTCTCATTCAGACTCAGAAAAAATAATAATAATTAGTGTAGAACAATGGCGACGGGTCTAAGGAGGCTTCTTGCTTCTTATCTGCTTCACTTTTCCTTGCTTTAATTGCTTCAATCTGAGTCATCGCTGCCAGCTTTGCCTTCTCCACAAGATCTGCGCATTCCTTCACTTTTCCTTCTTCTTCTTTGACTTCTTGATCAGTTTCTTGCAAAATGAGAAAAAATGGTTGTCCTTGTCATCGAAGTGGACACTCAGGACAGAAGATTAATTCATCATCTGATCACGTGGACCTCCCCTAGTCCCCTGGTTCAGGTTCCTTTGCGTTTTGCTTTTTTTTTTTGGTTTGCTGATGCTGATTCCAGATGTGCATGGTTGGGTCTCGGTTTCTTCTTTGTCTGGCCCAAAAATGCTACCTTCTTCTTTCTTAATGGCTGGAATCTTGGGTTTGGTTTTTTTTTTGAATTCTTGAATGGTGATGGAGGCCACGTATTCTTGCTCCTGGAATTCTTGATAGAGTTGGTTTCTTGATTGGAGTTGTTTCCTTGTTGGATCTAGAATTACAAAGCTGTTGGGTAGGATGCTCCATGCTTCAAGAAAGCACACAAAATCAAAGCAAGGAACAGAGCAAGAATCTGATTCTCTATTCTTTCTCTCAGATGTCATGGCTTCGCTTGCGGTAACTTCCTAGTTCAAGTCTAAGAGTTCGAACGGTGCCTCAGCTTCCGCGACCACAGCCAGAGTAGCCTCCACCGCCGATGATGTGGAGGAAACCGAGTGTCAATAACCGATCGTCGGGAGAAAGCTCCGTCTTCGAAGGGAAGCAACCTGTGAAGAAGAACTGGCGCTCTGATACCATGTTGAATTTCCATTCACGAATCATTAATCCATTGTCCATTACTTGTGCTGCTCTGGAGTGCACTTATTTATAGTACATAATCTCCACAAAATGACTACAAGTATCTACTGGCCCATATTGGGCCTTCTTTTATCCTAATACATGAAACCAACATATAAGCTAATTTCCACAAATCCATACGCTGGTCTTGATGTTTCATTGCTCAGCACACTATGCGAGGGAAAAGAAACCCAAAAATCTAAAGATTGCTTCTTGATGTATCCAATTTCTTTGCTTATCCTTTTATTCCACTACTTTCCTCCTCCAGCGCCGAATTCAGTTTTTCACCCATTATCCATTCAAGTTCCACACAAACAAAGAACAAATGACGGATAAAGTACACACACAAAGAAAACATGCGGAAATAACAAAACTAGGGTTTTTCCAATAGTACAGAGAACTCGAAATCTTCATTAGGGCAGTGAAAAGAAAAACAAAAACCTTCATTAACGTAAATCTAACATCAATGGCAAGAGTACGAGATAAAACAACTTTCCTCAAAGGAAATATTCCATGAACATTCAAAATCATTCATTATATAGCATAACAAGAAATCGAAGAAGGAAAAGAAAGTAAACATGATCAATGATGAGATCCATGAAATCCCACCGTCGCCATTCGCGTCTTGCAAAACTTTCCTCCTGCATTTGGCTCAGGTTCGGGAGCAAAGGATCGGAGCTGAAGATTTTATTGCTGCAATTTTCATATGCATTTCGACCGCCATCCGTCTCAAGGTTGGACGGTTCAAACAGCGAAGAATATTCGAAGACAACCAGACAGGGAAGAGGATGAGCGGCACTGGATGGTTCAAACCGAAGAGTTAAAGACGCAGCTCAGAGCGCCGGTGGATGGTCATCCTCATCGAGATATCAAGGAGCCGCTGGCTAGGGTAAATGAGACTAGGGAGGGAGACGGAGAGCAGAGACGGAATTTCGAACAAGGAAATCAAAATAATGAATTATAATGACGTGCTCCGAATAATGAATTATAATCACAGGCAAAGGAAACGAAGAGATTTGAATGTTAAGTTTCGTATGCTCAAAATTAGGAGGGAATGTTGTTTTCACTTTCACCAAACAACGCGCCATTGGGAGAAGTCAGATTAAATATAAAGAAGTCAAAAAATCATCCTCATATCTTTAAATTTTTTATTACTTCACTTTAATCCATCAATTTAGAAATGAATATATAAATCATCGTTAATTTTTCTCATCAATTTAAAAAATTAGATAGGAATTTAATATTTACCACTAAATTCCTTACTAATTGAGAAATTTAGAGATGAATATATAAGTTGTTGCTAATTTTTCTCACTAATTTGAAAAATTAGAGAGGAATTTAATATTTCTCGTTAAATTCCTCGCTAATTGAGAAATTTAGAGAGGAATATATAAGTCGTCGCTAATTTTCCTCGCTAATTAAGAAATTAAAGAGGAATTTTATAATCCTCGCTAAATTTCTCGCTAATTGGATTTTTTAGAGAGGAATATCAAAGTTGTCGCTAATTTTTGTCGTTAATATGTGATTTTCTAGTAGTTATTGCTTATTCTTTTGAGAATCTAACCTTTTCGATTTCACCATTCTTGTAGAGTTTCTTTCGTTCTTTGTTTTTTTTCAATGAAATTCCATTTCACTAAAAAGAGGGGAATGATATTGCAAAGCCAAACTCTAGGTTCGGCTCTGGATAAGTTTTGTCATTTTGCAGATCTGGGACTATTTATCATTAAATTAAAATAACCTTTTCTCCCCAAGTATGTTAATTTTTTTAGGGAGAATTATCATAATCAGGCTTTAAAAAATCATTAAATTCATGTAAGTTTCAATGAACTCATGTGTGATTGATTAAAATTGTGAAATGATGAATTTACCCAATTCGTTATTAGTGACATATTGACTTGTGAATCAAAGTATTATGATTTATCATTGGTAGTATTATGACTTGTCTCATCTTGACTTGTGAATTGATCTACAATGACTTTGTTATTAGTAGTATATCGACTTATTAATTGAATAGTTATAATTTGTAATTAGCGACATCATGATTTATCTTATCTTAAATTTTATTATTATTGATACATTAACTTGTCAATAATGACACTCTAACTTGTCATTGACTAGAGTTGGGAAAACAGGTTAAACCTGTTTGACTGGTGGCCTAACTAAGCTTCTTTAATTGAAGGGTCAAACTTATGATTTTAAACTTTCAGAAAAAAATCAAGCATAAAAGGACTAACCTTATAGGGCCACGGTCTTGAAGGGCCGACCCTGCACAAAAGGAATGGGTCATTCATCCTCCCCAAACAAAATATTCCAAGTTTCATCTTCTTCCCAGCTATAGCAATAGAGAAGAAATTGGTCATTTAAAATTGGGCAACTCCCATAGGTTAGAGGTTATTTTATTTTTTTAAGCAATGAATTATGAGTTCTGTCAGAAGGATGGAACCTGAATCCACATGGAAACTTAGAACTAGTTTGGTATTCTCCTTCCATTATTGATCAAGAAACACTCTCTCAATCCCTTATTTATAGACAAGAAACCAAAAGAACACATAAGAACTGTGATAATACCCATTTGAGTAGGTGTAAGTGAAAGCAAGTAAGCCATGAGCATTATATAAGGTTCAAGTGGTCTGCATGTAAAGTTGGAGCCAAGAAGACAGAGGAAACTATGGGTTTGGCTTTACTCAATGAATTGACCTGTACCAGCCTACTAGCAACTTTTATCTGGTAAATCTCATCATCAGCACAAGGTACAATAATTAACGTATTTTAAAAGAACAAGTAGGAATTAAAACTAACATCCATATTATGAATTAAATCGTCACCTTCCTCGTATTCCATTGCTTTAAAAGAAAGGAAAATTTAGTCTGAGGTCCCAAATAAACAACTTATTTACGAAAAGGTCTTATGGATGAAAATATTTATTCTGAGGTCTCAAGGCAGGACCTCATGTTGTCAACATCAGCGCATGGTGTTGTCATTATCAGCACATGGTGTCGTTATTACCATCGCATATGGTGTTATCAACAACAGCCCACGCTGTTGTCGATATAAGGACCTCATGTTGTCCACACCAGCGTTTGGGATCTTAGAATAAATATTTTCATCCATAAGACCTTTTCGTAAATAAACTTCTTATTTGAGACCTCAGAATAAATTTCTCTAAAAGTAAACAGGTTTTTAGTTAAATGGGCTTTAAGCCCACAGGTTAGCTTTTAGCCTGTCTTTTCATGGGTCGGTCTATACAAATTGAAGGTGTTATATGTAATGGCCCGTTTAAACCTTGAAGCCGACCCGTATTCCCATCACTATTATTGGCATCATTGACTTGTCAATTAATAAGTTATGATAATTTTTTTTACAATTTTAATTAATTGCAATAAGGTTCTTAGAATCTGTATATCAATTTAATGATTTTTGATATTTCATTTTGATAAATTGTGTTTCAATGTAATTTAGTCCATTTTTTTAATATTAGTGTCTTATTAAAAATAAAAATATAATTAAGAAATAACCATTAATAACAGCTAGGAGTGACTCAATTGTCTTTACGCTCCCGATCAGTTCATAGGGCTCTTATTATCCTTATTCTCGCGCTTATGAGCCATTCAAAGTCCTGTTGTAATTGTCAAGATCGGTTGATTTTTTAAGGGCGCCCATCGTGGTCTGTTGGGTTTGGATCCGGCTATACATTCAACTTTATAGAGCTCTGAGAATCAAGGTATTAAGAATTAGTTACTGATACCGATATTATTGGCTCGACTTTTCAGTTTTCAGCCTCTTGGTTCTCTCTGATAACCGTGGCTGATGAATATAATTTAGTTTCTGGTTGCTTTCTTTATTTGTTTCCTCAACTCTATGATGATTTAATCCATTAATTAGAGTGGATTTATTTAATAAAAATTTATTCAAGGTTTACGCAAGTTTAATTTGAGGTGTTAATCGATGGTTTGATCATATTTTCTGTTGTCTCATAGATAGATGAACACTGTTGTTGGTACCATTGGCCGTCTTTTGTAGTGATTATGGAGAAACAGAGCAGCTTTCGAGGCTGTACTGTGGAAAACCAGCCAAGTTTTCGAGGGACAATGGAAAAGCAGAGGAGCTTTCGCGGATTTATGGAAAAACAGAAAAGCTTTCGCATAGTGATGGAGAAGCAGCTCAGCTTCATGGGAGGCGAGAGGAAAAGGAGCAAGGAATCACCTGGAAAACGCGGTGACTCCCCACTTCATTTAGCTGCTCGTGCCGGCAACATAAATAGAGTGAAAGAGATAATTCAAAATTGTGACGATAACGAGTCAAATAATTTGTTGTCAAAGCAGAACCAGGAGGGGGAGACACCTCTTTATGTCGCGTCTGAGAATGGGTATGCTTTAGTTGTGAGCGAGATGTTGAAGCACTTGAACCTGCAAATTGCGTCTATTGCAGCTAGAAATGGCTATGACCCATTCCATGTCGCAGCAAAGCACGGTCACCTCGGTAAGATGATGGCATTTAGCATCAAGTTTCAGCTTATCATGCTTTAAGTTTTTTAATGCATAATAAGTGCCTTCTTGTCAATGGTTTTACTCGGTCAATGAGAGTACTTAATCCTAGTCTGGAAATATTTTTAACATCCTGCGTTATACTAGTTTCTTCGCTCTTACTACTTGCACCTTAGTGAATGGGAAAAAGGTCACGTCTTACTATATTCTATAGCCACTTATTTCCCATTCATTTACTCCGATAAAAAACCATCTTATCTAAATTTGTTTATTGTATCTAATGATTAATAGCTCCACTTGTTATTTATCTTCTTATGAAATATGGAGTCAAAGAGTTTCTCAAAATGTTAAAATACTATTTTGTGTTGCACTAATATATCCTAAATATTTCAGACGCTCTCTCTTTCTTTCCCTCTCATTTATGCATGTGAAGAACTATTGCTTCTTAGTTGAAGATGAAAACCAAAACCGAAATCCCAAATGGCCACTTATCTCTCCTTAATCCTAGTTTTGCTTAGTTAAGAAGCAGTGTGAATGTGTTAACTTTTGGTTTATTTGGGAGATTTGTATGACAACCATCTTTCCTTGGGAAAACACTACTGGGATTATTACATTTTTCTTTCGGTCCCCCCCTCCCCTGAACACGCTGTCTCTGTTTATACTTATTTGAAATGAACAAAAAGGATAAAATGGATAAGAGAAAATTGTACGATTGTGGCTACTTAGTAGTCATTCCCTCAATTGTGATGTGGATCCCTGCAATTCCCCCCTTCCCCCCATCTAAATCCCTCTCATTTGCATTCTCTTTGCAACCAAAAATATTCGAGCTATTTATTTATTCTTCTAACCAGAAATTTGTGGTGAATGATTTTACTGCTAAGCTAGTACTGAAGATATTTTTCACAAATTATTGCACTGGCATATCTGTTACACGTGTCCCCAACTATAGCTCTTACTGAGAAAAATAATCTTGCAGAGGTATTGAGAGAACTGCTATGCTCCTTCCCTAACTTGGCCATGACCACAGATTTGTCCAATTCAACTGCTTTACACACAGCTGCAATCCAGGGTCATATCGAAGTGGTTAACCTCCTTTTGGAATCAGATTCAAACCTTGCAAAAATAGCCAGGAACAATGGTAAGACTGTTCTTCACTCTGCAGCTAGAATTGGGCATTTGGAAATTGTGAAAGCCTTACTGGACAAGGATCCAAGCACTGGATTTAGAACTGATAAGAAAGGTCAAACTGCATTGCACATGGCTGTCAAAGGCCAAAATGAAGAAATCCTGCTGGAATTGGTAAAGCCTGACCCATCTATTTTGGGTCTGGAGGATAATAAAGGAAATACAGCATTGCATGTTGCCACAAAGAAAGGGCGTCTGCAGGTGCTTCCTCATTTCTCTTTCATAAATATTCATTCCATAGGTTAGCAGCCTTGCTTGCATTACTTGTATCAAGTTCTGTCCTTATGTTAGATAAATGAATGTTTGTGCATTATCTTCGATGCATGCTGTTCCTGGGGTTCAGAAGTTGGCATGCAAAAATAAAAGGCTGAAACACACAGACGCATCATTTAAGGTTGTGAATAATAATAGTAGGGTGAATTGGCATGCTGTTGAGAAACCTATCTAGGTGAAATTCCTAATGGATTAGTAGTTTATCCAAGTCTAGTTTTATCATTATCTAGAGTCTTACAGTTTACTTTTGTTCAAAAGTCTTAGTTATCCTTTATCGTTATCTTTAGTTAAGCTTTATCAGTGGATTTTCATAATAAAAGAGTGGCTGCCACAGCATGTTTTCAGAGTTCCACATAGCAACTATGACAAGTATTGTCAATTATAGATTATTTAGTTTACTGTTCGTTCTTTGATGAAGCTTTGCAAATTGTTTGAAGTTTTTGGTAAGTTGTTGAAGTTCAAGTTTTCTGGTGGTTGAAAACTGCTAAATGACTAATCAAATTGAAGGCTCTATTGCTCCAGTTGTTAGTTACTTGGTGTCCTGTTGAGCAACCCAAGTAGGGCGCATCATTAGTTGAGAGTGATTCGAGAGGACTACTAAGGAGAAGTAGATCAGGGACTTCTAAGAGCTAGGCCATTGTGACTAGTTACTGTAGCTAAGGGAAGCTATTAGTAGAATTTCAAGGTGGCCACTATGAGAACTAGGTCAAGAAATTCTTGGATCTGCCTTTTTTTTATCTATCAGGGACCCTGTCTGCATCTAGGCATCCCAGTCTGGATATATTTTCATTTTAAGATTGTCGCATTATCTAGGTATCCTAGCTTAGATATGTTTTTTTTTCCGTATTGAATTTTATCGTAACAAGTTGAAGCTCATATGATCTTCGGCTTGAGGAAAATGTTGATAAACCTATGTAAGCTGAACTCCTTGTCAGATTCTATTATATTTGGGATTGTACTTATCCTTTATCAATATATTTAATTAACATTTAATATTCATCCCGTTTCATTACTTTAGGAACATCAGACAATGTTGAACGATTTGTTTACCACACTAATGCATCAAAACAAGAAAGCCCTTAGATTTTTTCTGTTCTTAACATCTTCCTTGATAAATTGTACGAATAGGTGGAGATAGGATGTCAGTTAGTCATGACATTGGATAGCATGTAGATTTCTGAATTGAGCCCTAATTAGTTCATACCCTGCCTAGTTGAACGGTTTAAGAGATTATTATATTCATAATTTTGCCTTCCTGATCTGGTAAAGACAAAATTAGCCGAGGAAGTTATAATTTTGTTATGCACGCAGAATGGATTTAAACTGGAAAAGGGAAAAGATTACAGAAACTAATCTTTGGAATTAAGTAGAAAGAGCTTAAAGCTATCTGGCTTGATTTTAATGTTTTGTCAGTAGAGAGACGAAGTTGACAAAAAAGTATTTGGAATGAATCTGGCTTTTAGTATCTATTCTGAAGTGGTGCTGGTCACTGCAGAATGTTTGCCGTTTATTATCTATGGAAGGCATTAACGTGAACTCGGTTAACAAGGCTGGGGAGACCCCTCTTGACATTGCAGAAAAATTTGGATCTCCAGAACTTGTCTCCATTTTAAGGGATGCTGGGGCTGCCAATTCAGCCGACCAAAAGAAACCTCAAAACGCATCAAATCAACTTAAGCAGACAGTTAGTGACATAAGGCATGATGTACAATCCCAACTCCAGCAAACTCGTCAAACTGGTGTGAGGGTGCAGAAAATTGCGAAGAAGTTGAAAAAGCTTCATATTAGTGGCCTGAACAATGCTATAAATTCTGCGACTGTTGTTGCTGTTCTGATTGCTACAGTTGCATTTGCAGCCATATTCACTGTCCCTGGCCAATATGTCGAGAAGAAAGTGGGGGCCTTTTCGCTTGGACAGGCAAATATAGCAAATGATGCAGCTTTTCTGATTTTTTTTGTGTTTGATAGCTTGGCATTATTCATATCTCTGGCTGTTGTGGTTGTTCAGACATCGGTTGTTGTGATCGAGCAGAAGGCAAAGAAGCAGCTCGTTTTTGTAATTAACAAGCTCATGTGGTTGGCCTGTCTTTTCATTTCAATTGCCTTCATTTCTCTCACATATGTGGTGGTGGGCTCACACTCCAGGTGGCTTGCTCTGTATGCTACGGTGATCGGAAGCCTAATAATGCTATCTACAATTGGCTCAATGTGCTTTTGTGTCATTTTGCATAGGATGGAGGAGACGAAATTGAGGGCTGAGAGTCGCTCTCGTTCTTTATCTATGTCTCATGCATCGGATCAAGAAATTTTAAACAGTGAATACAAAAGGATGTACGCACTTTAGGACAAGGAGAGTAGTATATATATATATATATATATCTTACTGTATCGGCCATTTTCTTCCAGCTTGAATGATCTCCGGTGTTGTTGAGCAGAATCTGGCTGTGAGAAGACGAGATATCGGCTTTGATATAGCCTACAGGAGAACCCCTGGGGTAGATTGCGTGCTGCAAAATGGTATATCGGCTTTTTATTTGGGTATATACAAAGTATAGTCTGTGCCTGAGCCCAAATAATTGGAACCAATTTGTGTAGTGTTCTATTACACTGATTGATCCATAATTATGGTGACGACTTTAAATGGTCAACTTGTTGATCCTGGAAGGAAAGATCAGATAATATTTTTGGGTGCTATTGGTAAATAACTGAACCCTAGATTATATATAATTTGCATCTGGACACTCCCAAGCATTAATGATTACGTTATTTCTGTAAGCATATATAACTGCGTTAACTTCAGTCTGTTTAGAATTTTTTTTACAATTTGAAAGGGTAGGGACAACTTAATATGTTCAAGTAAACAGATTTGACTTCATTTCATTGCTGCGGGGTTGGTGGATGTGTAAAATCCATGCAGGTAATCCTAAAGCAAAATGCATTTATCGGTCGTCGTTTATGGTACTTGCTTGTTGAAAGATTACATTCCCTCTTGACCCTTTTCCTTGGTCTCTAGCATAAGACCTCTTACAAAATCTAATGAAATATTTATAGTTTATTTCAAAAAAAAAATCCTTATCTTTTTTCCTCTAACCTTCTATTTGGATGGAGAGAAAATAAGAGAGGAAAGAAATAGGAGACATGTTTTACCTTGTTTGGATAGCAACTAAAGTGGAAGAGGAAAGATTTTTTTTTTTTTAAATTTTAGAAGATGGCTTTTTTATCCCACTTTCCACTTTCTTCCCCCCAATAAATTATACCAGCAAAAGTTAATTTTAAAAAGTTGTAAACTGCTTTTCTTAATCTCATGAAACTAGTAATAAAGCCTAGCGAAAAAAAAACCAAGGGAGCAACATCTTACTTCACGTGAGAAAGGGGGGGGGGAGATTAACTCTATATTTTATGTTAAACTATAATTTAATATCCGGAAAAAACATTTTGCTATGATCGGTTTCAAAATGTAAACAATAGAAACTAACACTTTATTGATATTAAATTTTTTTAAAATAACTGCTAAATGAAATAAAATCCATGCATATTCACTTAATAACCATAGATACAAACAACTTTAACAGTTTGAAATCCTGTAAACTTAACCATGCAAGACAGCAAAAAGTACTAGTAAAGTATTTTGTAATTAATCCATTATCCCCTCTAATAACTCATGGGGAAAAAATTAATGTTACTTATTGAGAAAATTAATTAATAATCAGTATACATTTAACCTTAATTACCGTTACTATAAGGCTTGGAATGACTATAAGTGCTGGAGGATTCATTAACAATATAAAATCTCAATCCATTTTACCTCTTAAATTTTGGATCTTCCAAATATCCATATTAATTACATATAGTAAGGAGTTTTTATCAACTTGCAGTTATAATGCTCATGGTTAAAAAAAGTAATTTTAAAAAACCAATACACATTTATTATAAATAACTAAATTAACTAGTTTTTTAATATTCACAAATTACTGATTAATCACTTTTTATCGGCCATGATGACTGAAACAATTATAATCTGTCACCTAATACCAATATAAGAGATGACTGAACAAACTATGATCTTCCAAGAAAGATAAAAGCAACGTAGGTGATAAACTATATGGATGCTGTAAATTAAATCTTACAAAATTCAACTCTAAACTGTAAATTTCTGAGTTACTTCAACGATCTAATAAATGATATTTCCAAGAATTTCAAAGTTTCAATATCACCATAAAAAGCTTGAATATAAAAATCTAACCCATCCTAAGATGATTTAAGTAGTTAGCCAACAATGAAGAATAGATGAGAATGCCTCTTAAGACGCGATTCTTTGTATATGAAATTTCGCACTTTCCTATTCCTAAAGCTTTGGAACTTGGCAAAAAAAATCAATAACAAGGGATTGCTGAATTGTAAAAAACCGTTGATTATTCAGTTTTTTTGGTTTCAACCTTCACCGTCAGATTTTGATTCAACTCGAGTTGACTTGGCTGAGAAGGAATGGCACACATGTATTTTCAGGATGCGAGCTTGGGTTGAGAAACCGCCTTGAACATGAATAACTAAAATTACTTTCTTATCTCGTGGGTCTTCAGGCCCTCCGTTATGCGGCATGCCTTCAATTTCTTCTGACGTATGGAATTCCTCATGATGTATTGAGACATCTATGTATTGCTCAGGTTTAATTATGCCAGCAGCTGGTATAACCTAATTTAAAGACAATCAAAACATGGTTGCCAATTGGCACAACAGCGACAATATTGCCGATAGCATCACAAATTTATCAAATTCTACATCAATGAACGACCAGAGTGGTGGTGTAACCCTATTCTATTTTTGTCCCAAAAAACCTATTTTAATTATTACTATTTTCTATTTAAAAAGCTTAATGGGAAAATAAAAATGTTAAATTAATCTAAAGGAGTTAAATGATTTCTACTATTCTTGAGGATAAAATTAAAGGGTTCAAGTTAATAATTTAATGGATGACGAAAGAAAAGTTAATTTGATGAATTTTCTAGGTTTGATCTTAGCATGATTCATTTTGAAAATTGCTGTCATGGGTTCAGAAATATAATGAGGCCTAAACTACTGCATATGCAGTAGGTAGGATTTGCAATTAACGGAAAAAACGCATTCTTATAATCCCAATAATAATAAATTATAGAAAAATAGAAAAGTACCTCAAGCCATCTAGGAAATCCAAAGGCACCTCTTGGGCTAGAATCAAGCGC
>JANTPZ010084808.1:0-14233 GCA_025593235.1 Vachellia pachyceras
ATTGCACGAAGAAAAGAGGCTCAGCCACAAGAAGGCGTAAAGTTTAGAATGCTTGCATATGAATAAAAGGTGGATGGATATATAGTGAGGAAAAAGAAGGGATCTTTGTCACGTGCCCTGGTGAATATAACGTGGCAGCTACTTGTACTGGCACTGCCTACCAAACCATCAAAATGTAAACGATTCAGAGTCGCTGGACAGACAAACGCAACACCTCAAAGATGTGAACATGTGAAAGGCAAAGCTTACGGTTATATTTAGTTGCAAGGTTAAAACATCTTGAAGAAATCATTGGAAGGGACATTTTAGGAGATGGTTTATTCTGATAGCTATATTTTTGTGAAAGACAATTTTGTTTGAGATACTGTAAAATATTAAATGTGGTATCTTTTTTAGTTGGAATTCAAATTTTATTCTGTCACATGTGCAAATTTAATAACGAAGTTATTGAGTAGAAACACTCGGTACAATTAACTTTTTAAATATGCAAATTTAGCAATAATCAATCAATAAATGTGCAAATTTAAAAACGTCGTTAACCTTCTCTAACTCTGTTAATCAGTTAACATGTTTTACAATTTTTATGATCTATAGCTTCATTTTAGGATCATTACTTAACTTCTTTATGAAAATTGCTCTAAATAATTTTATCTTTTTAATGATAATAAAAACTACTTTTTGCTTAACTTTTTTTCCCTGTCTTACTCTTTTTACTAAATATTTTTTTCTTTTTTCTTAAAAAACAAAAATGAGTAGTTTTAATTATCATTAAAAAGAAAAAAATTTAGACCAACTTTCATGAAGTAAGTTAAGCAAAAAGAATAATTTTGATTACCTAATTGATCCCAAAATGAAGTGCTAGACCCTAAAATATGCTAACTGATTTATTAGAGAAGAGTTAACAACATTGCTAAATTCATACCTTTATTAATTGATTATTGCTAAATTTGTAGCCTTACAAAAGGCTTGTTTGGATAGCCCGTTTGAGCATCCAAAAGCCATTCCTGTACTTACCGAGACAAAAGTCCTCTCACATATTTACCTCGGAATCTGTATCCATTCTCCCAACGGACTTACCAAACAAACCCTTGTTAATAGTGGTAAATGTGAATTGGGAAGTGAATTTCTATAACACAATTATAAACATGATTCATATACAAAATAGCATAAACATATTACGGGATCTTTCTGTCCAAACCACTTGGGAACTTCCGCTAAATTCACTTGGAACAACCTCCCTCCGTTTCTCCATTAGCTCCATTGTTTCCTCTTGTCAAAGAAAATCCAAAGAAAAAATTCAAGGAATAATAAAAGCCTCACAGTTAAATTTCTCATATTAATATAATCAGAAGGCTGCCCATCCTGATGCAGTGGTCGAACCTTGAGCAGCTTTGGAGGGAAGATTCTTCTGTAAATACAAACCAGAAACACGTCTAGTTAAAAAATACTAAAGGAAAGGCATCACGAAGTGCCCGCTCAATGTACAAGGGCGCTTGTGCTTATCCAAATATGGAGGAGCATAATGTATTTGCCCCAAAAAAAAAAAAATTAAAATACATGCAGAGCAAGTCAGACTCAAGCACAAGACATCGCTCACAGCATCACAGAAGAACATATTCAATCAATACTCAACAACCATTATCCAGTGAAAAACCAAGCTCTGAAGCAGAAAGAAAATAAGCGAGAACATTCGATATACAGCCTGCTCACAATAACACAACAGATAATCTTTTCAACGCATCAAAATACCCAGTTGGTTATCAACGAGGTGTGCCTCTTTGCAAAAGGAAAATGCCACTGCTCAAGTCTCCCACTTGCTATACTAGCGTGCAATGTGCATGGAAGCAATAGCAATAGATTTCATATTGAGGTTCTGTATCGGGTCACACAGAATGCAAGCCTTGTTTTCTCATACAAATTTCATCCAGCACAGCCCTATGGATAGTATGGTGCTGTACTACTGTAAAGGAGAAGTTGGGGATATAAATATAATTCACAAAAGGACGAGCCAAACGTCAATGGGATTCACAGCTTCAAATCTAGGACTGAAAGATATATTAGCCCATATATTGCTACGTCCTTCTTACTGCAATGGAGATAATAAATGAGCAAACATTGTTTAAAAACCATTGAATTGGCCTTTTTGGCTCCAGCGTAAAGGATATAAGTAGGAAAAGATATTAAACCGAAATCCTTCACAAAAGTCACTTGATTATTCATAGAGATTACCAAGAATATTGCTCGTTTCAAATCACCATAATCATAAAACAGACTAAATATGAATCTTGATATTCATATTTGTCACACTGTTCATATTCAGACTAAATAGGATTTAAAAAACTACAGATATTCAAAATAATTTGTCACACTGTTCATATTGTTCATATTGTGATTATCAAGTAACGAAGAATCGTTATAATATTATTAGTGTGAATATCATGACTTCAAGGGACATACATGACAATAGAGTAAATAGTGGTATCTTTATGCCTTTTGATCGAATGAAATTTTAATTTAAATAAGAAGTAAACATGAATAAATACTTTGTTTTAACCTTAACTATGGTATTAAAAATAGAAAAATAGAGCATGAAGTCTTCCAATTTTATATTTCAGTCTAACGGCATTACCGTTCAGGTCATATAGAACTATTACCTTCAATTGAAAGAGATCTAAAGAAGTGTCATTAGAACCTCTTCCACTTCCGTTCCTCTCCTTAAGACCAGTTATGCGACTGGGAGAAGTCAACCGAGCAGCAACAGGATCATTTGGTGGGGGAGGAAGAGAAGACCTGATTTTTCCTAACCCAGTGGATGGGGGAGCAAGGCCTGAGGCCTTAGGTTTTGTATTTCCAGAAAGTCCACCTGTTAAACCTGCAGCTGAAAGCATGCCAGTTCCACTAGATGATGGCTTAGGCTTCACGTTCATCCGAATGGTCTCACCTTCCTATAATTTGAAACACATGGAAGTCAACGTCAAACAAATGAGAGAAAAGATATGGCTTTCAACTTAATCCTGACCAAAAAGGCAGAGGAATAAAACACTTGTGGTAAAGCAGAAAGTACAGAATCATCCTTCCTGATAATTCGTAGGGGCCAAGAGGAGGTAAAATATTCCACAAGGAAAACCACGTTCAGGGACAATAAAACAAAAAAACATATCTTACATGCATCTTCAGACTCAGAAAAACTCTGAAATGTCTGTATGTTATGGGGGGTCACAAGCAAATGCTTTCTCCAGGGTTTAATGGCCAAATCATGCATAAAAATTCATATATGCCCATGCTCGTATATTGCCTCGTAAAAGAGATGATATTTTCTCGTCTAATGTTAGCTAGGAGACTCGTTATTGGAACCACAGCCCATTTTCAATAGGATTTTTTGCTGCATTTGTAATTCTTTCTGTCCTTTGAATGCTTGGGTTAATATTCTGCATTGTTGACTGGCTTTTAGCCAAAGTGATGGAAGATGGCGTTGCAGCTCTACTAATCCAGACCCTAGCATTTATGCTGCTGGTAATGAATTAAATGGTGTTTATGCATTGTGTCAGCCTTGGCCTTCCTGGAGTTGACCTTCATTGACAAATTGATCTTATCATTATGCTTCAGGTTTAGCACTTGAAGCACTTGCTGGAGTGGTCTCGTTGGCATCTTCAGGAATTGATCAGTCTAGGGTAAAATTTTAGATATTTAAAATATATAATTGTCTATTCTTCAATTTACAGATATGAAAGTTTCATATGATATGCCATTCTAGAAAATCATCCAAATAAAATAGTTATAGTGGTAATAAATAATAGCACATAGTGAAATTTCTTGGGAAAGTTTCTTAGGCTGTTTGATTTTGTACTATTAATTTTGTTTGAAAAAGTGTTTTCACTTGACCTTCTTACGAGTAATATATATTGATGTTGATTCAGTTTTGATAGAAGAATGTGGTCAAATGAAATAATGTTAGGTTGGGGCAAATTGATTCAATTCTAACCAAATGATTCTGAGATCAAAGTATCACTTACTGCTCATTCCAGGGCTTAAAGTTCAACCCTAAATTCACTGAACTAACTTGGTCTAGCCAGTTATCATGCACTGAACTTGCTTCTATTCTGGAACTTCTATTACACATTGGCAGATCAATGCAGTGAAAAATGATATATTGAAGCTGTTTGACAGGATTGAATATTATGGTGAGCGTGGCTATGCTTTAATCTCATTAAAAGTGCTATTTGTAGATTTAGAACTCTGCGGCTGGATGTAACTGCCACGGTCCTTTTACAAAGGATGTCCATTTGATAACAGATAGATGGTGGAGTTATCATTATTTTAGAAAATTATATGCTTGATTGAAGTATATTTATATAAGTTCATTTGAATTGTAGAATCTTAATATAAATTTTGTACCTGGAGTTTCAATTTCAAAGTATTTGATTGCCTTTATTAGTTTTTTGGGGAACAAAATTATTCCATGCAAGTGTCACTGCATTGCAGTCTTACTGATTGTTGATTGGCATCAAATATTGCTTGAAGACTCTGTACAACATACATTCTAAGCCTTTTGAGTTTTAAATTTTCCGACCACTTTTTTTCATGTGTTTTTTGTCTTTTGGTCCTGCTTTTCTCGTACCCTATACTTTATCATATTGGTCTTAAACGAACACTTGGGGTATTTTCAGATGATGGAACCTTTTATTTCGATGAGAAGATAGTTGGTAATGGTGAACACCCGGGTTCCCTTTCCACTACTGCTTCAGTTGTTCGAGGGCTTACAGCATTTGCAGCTGCAATTTCTGGAAAAATAAATGTATGCAGAGTATAAGGGATAATTTTTGTTTATTATATGTAAGAATTCTCTATTAATGCTTTGGATTTGATTTTCCAGCTTCCAGAGGATAAAATTTTGGGTTTAGCAAAATTCTTCCTGGGCATAGGAATACCAGAAGATGCAAAGGATTTCTTCAATCAAGTAGACTCATTGTCTTTCTTAGAGAGAAATAGGCAAGTACTTTATCAGAGGAATTGTAACTTGCATCTTTGTGGCACTATTTCCCCTTTTCTTCTGAGCCTTCTTTCTTTCAGATATATTTTCCTTTTCATGAGTTTTGAGCAAGTCGGATATCATGAATTATTCTGATGCTGTAGGGTTTCCATCCCATTAATATTGTCACTTCCTGCAACTGTTTACTCACTGACCCAGAAAGAGCAGCTGAAGGTATGTATCTCAGTCAAAATGTTGACACTTTTCTGGTCAATCATTATATAATTTTTGTGCAGGAAGCCAGTGGCTTATCAACAATGATAGGATTTGATGGATATGGCTTATATTGGGTTGTGTTTTGTTTAATTGTGCACTTGGTAGCATTCTAGTTGGAAGAAAACGACCTGCTGGTCCCCACAATTATAAAGAACACAGTTTGTCCCAAAGCCTAATCACAGCATTTGTTTTGCCACACACATTTTCATTGTTGCTGTGGTCTCTTCATAATTTTAGATTTGCAGTTGTGAATTATGTATCACTGCTACTTCTCAAGTTCCCCTTAACTGTTGTGAAAGTATGACTAGGCCTTTGTTTTTGTTTTCTCAATAAAATTCATCAGGTTAGGGTAAATACAGTGCTTGGTGCTGCTGCTCCACCTCTAACAGTTAAGCTTGCCCGAGCTTTCAGCACCAAGTCTAAAGGTTCAGCTGTTTTTGAGAGTAAGGTGAGTGATGACTGTCTTGCGATATTCTTATATCTGATTTGTTCTATTTTCTGTTGTTTGAGTACTCCTCCTTTTGCATGTTTACAGGAGCTCCAGTATGAGCCAACTAGTGGACTTCATGTCTTGGATGTTTTCTCAGAGAATGTGGATGTGGGAACTTATGTATTTGTTTTTGAGGTAATCCTGTTTGTTTGATTCACTGATCTATATTTTATCTCCTTAGGAATCAAATTGTGCTTTTAACTGCCTAAGTGTGATAACAATATAACATTTAAAACACATCTCGTAGATGGTCCTTGAAGATTCAAATAGGAAAAGTGATCATGCTACTGGGGGCCAAACTCGTGTACCAATATACATCACTGGAGCTATTAAAGTTGGCAATGCAGAAATTGCAGTATTGGACAGTGATCTTGGAAGCATTGAAACCCAAAAAACGTATGTTCCATGTTTGGTTTAAAATAGCCTATTTGATAATTGATGCATGCTTTATGCTGTATTAATAAGAAAAACTACTCTTTGCTGGTTAGCATGTCATGTGTATCTCATTCTATTATGTTTGAAGTTTGAAGATGTCTGTGAGTTAATCTTACTGCACTTTTTTCTCTTGGAACATTATTTTGCATCTGGTTTTTACTTTTGCATTTCCGATTCTTCTTTCCCTATCAGGCTAGATTTAACTGGAAATGGTGTAGTTTCACTATCAGCTAACCACATGGCAAAGTTGCGTTTTTCTTTTCAATTGATGACGCCTCATGGTCATGCTTTTGAGCCTCAACAGGTTGTTTTTGCCCTTTTCAAATTGGCAAGCTTCATGGTCTTGCACGATTTTCCACCTTTTGTCAACACTGTTTGTTGAGGATTTTGTTGTTCTGGCGTTTCTCAAGTTGAGACATGAGACAAATGTTGAGCACATATTTGTGGTTGGAAGTAGCAGCAAGAAGTCTGAAATTGTTCTAGTTATGTAATATTTATTACATAGGCTCTTAGTTCCTTCCTTGATAGTTGGTGGTTCATTTGGATTGATATAATTTGTCTATGCTTCACAGAATTCATATGATACATTCTTTAGTCAGTAAATAGTAACTCTGAACACAAACCCGTATAACAGTGTGGAAAGAGCTGAAGTGCTAGTTTTCATATTATTGCACCTACATATTACTTGTCTTGGTTGGTCTACTTTAATTGCATTTGAGATGACTATCTGTGATAGAGGTAGACACGTTTCTTTGTTTTACTTGCGTTTCTCTTAATTTCTGTGAAGTTTGATTCTCATCTATCAATATTATTGTCCGTGTCTTGCTAACATTTGATCATTTTGACATATAGGACTTTCTTGGTTTGGTGGAGAAATTTTATTATCTCTCAGGCGGATATAACATTGAGCTGGCAATTGGAGATGCTGTCATGGTAGCTTGCTCTTCCTTGTATTTATTTAATTTCCCCTCTTTTTCCTACAATAGTATAAATCTAAGGAAAAATTTATTTAATCTCTCAGGAAAACTCTTTCTTACGACCTCTTGGCCATATTGAATTGGATCTTCCAGTAGCTGCTGAGAAGGCAACCCGTCCTCCTCCACCACCACCAGTCAATCCTTATTCAAGATGTGGGCCCAAAGCAGAGATAATTCACTTATTTAGGGCTCCTGAAAAGCGACCACCTCAAAATGTGTCTCTCACTTTCTTGAGTTTGACCCTTCTGCCTTTTGTTGGCTTTTTGGTTGGGGTAGGTCTTTTAAAATACTCAGCTGTTACAGTGCACAAAGTTTTATTGAACTTTGACTTATTTGAAGATAACTTCTTCAGTTATAAAACTAGACAACGAATCTCTGAAAATTTTAGATTTCTGTATATAACCCCTTGTTAGCTCATTTTTTCACTTGTAAAAGCATAACACATTAAAGGTTATTTTACATGACCTGAAGTTCAGAAGAGCTATTTATACATATATGTTTAGGAAATTACCTACGGGGAAAAGGTAAAAAATGTTTCGGGAACTTCATTGTTTGTAATGTGCTATGATTGTGTTAGTGGAATAACTTACTAATGATAAAGGGTTCTCTATATAAATTTGAAAGTTTCAAGGGCGTGCGTTCTTGAATTTTGAGTCAAGATTATCCACATACGACTTAAGGTCTAAGAAATTATTTTACAGCTTAGCCAACATAATGAATATTATATTTAAAACTATCATTTGATTGTGGATGCTCAAAGTGTTTTGTAATGAGGCTAAGGGCCTTGTCTACTTAGAAAACCATAACTTTTATCTTTGCTCGAAAAAATCATACTGTATCTATGGACTTGTGAAATCGGCAAGTTGATTACATGCCAAAAATTGGCTGAACTGTTGGTTAAAAAAAGACAAAAAATTGGGCTGAATTGGTAGAAGCTGACTAGCCAAAAAACGGCTGAACTGGTTATTGGTTTTTTGGGTAAGCAATAGGGGGAAGGGGTTTGAATTTTGAAACAGAAAAATGCACGAGAAAAACAAATGGTGTGTACATGGCCATTTTCAAAGCTTGAACTCCATCATACTTCATCTCCTAGTAGTATCTCTATTTATTAAGGTATTTGACCAAAATTGCTTATTCCTCTATCATTTGATTCTTGGTATAATTTGTAAATTGTGCAAGTTAAATACCAAGTACTTCAACATTTTAATCATTGGTAGTCTTCAAGTTTTATAGGTATAGATAAATAAATACTCAATTGTACTGTTTCCTATGAAAACATAATCTGTAATATTCTAGATTCAAGATTTCATTATATTTCTTTTAGTTTGGCTAATCTTCTACATGGTGTTTAGCATATATCTCTCTCTTCAATGTTATTTTCAGCTATTACGCCTAGGAGTGAACCTAAGGAATTTCCCTTCAGCAACAGTACCTGCTACATATGCCATCCTCTTCCATGCTGCCATTGCTGCAGTTCTGTTTCTCTATTTACTTTTCTGGTTAAAGGTATGCCCTCTCTTTCTGCATTCATAAAAATTATTGCGGATCCATTGAACACATTAGAGTCAGTTTCTTTAGGTCGCAAGATTTTTTTTGCCCTATGCTTGCATAATGGAGTAGGGCGTTTCCATTTTCAACGAGTGCTATAGCTTTTGTGAATAAAACTCTAATGCTACCTCCATCTTTAATGTAAAACCGGTTGAATTTTTCAGGATGAAAAAATAAATAAATAAATTATTTAATTATAATATATTCTGAAATACTTATATGTATCATTAGATTAAATATTAGTTTATAAGTTAAGTAAATTAATTTAAAAAAAATATAAATACATCAGTTAGTTGACTTCCTTAATTTCTAAAAAAAGTCAACTCTTATAGTAGGAAGCGGGGTAGTAGAACGTGCTTAACCAACTATAGTGCTGATCCTGATCAACGATGCGATTTGTTGGAATGCTATTTATTTACTAATTCTGGTAACTTTTATTGAGGAAATTAAGGAAGTTAAATACATTAGTTATAAGTATTTATTTATGTGTATCATATATCATATATCAGCTTATAAGTCAGATAAATTAGTTTGGAGAAAAATGATATATATAAATAATTTGAAATAATATATCTAGTTTACTTAATCTCCAAAAAAAAAAATCAACTAACTACTATATTAAGGTAAATGTGGTATTTTTTCATTTGTCATCTTGACTGGGCAACTTTAAAAGTTTTTTGTCTACTTATATTGTTTTTTCACGTGCAGCTGGACCTGTTCATTACTGTGAAACCGCTGGGTATTTTGGGAGCCTTTTTTATGTTTGTGGGACAGAGAGTATTATCACATCTGGCTTCTTCATCAGCCAAGTTGAAGTATGCCTGAGTACAAGGAGGAATGTTTAATTTATACAGAAATGACGCGTGCTTGATAATTTTCCGTTAAAGTAAACTGTACTAATTCAGTTTTGTAGGATCTATATTAAGCTAGGCAAATTTAAACTAGTCAATATACAAGTGATTCTTGGCCAAAAAAAAAAAATATACAAGTGATTCATATTTTTATTTTAAAAATAACATCAGTGACGTTTCATTTAGTTGATTGAATAAAAATAGCCACTTAATATATCTAACCTACTTGCACATGTAATTCTGGTTTCAAGTTTTTTCCAAATAACTTGTTACACTGACTATATTTTATTTTATAAATTTGTAACAATTTTTTTAAATTAAGAAAATCTCAAGAAAAATTAATTATTTAATGTTGTCTTTATAATATGATTCGTAATTCAATTGTTTCCTTATAACAAGTCCTATGTGGGCGCTGATTGGTTATTAACTGTCTTAATATTTGCTTTTTGTATAAAAAGCAAAATGATATTAATAGGAGGAAATAATGTTAGTTATAATGAAAAGGAAAAACATTACACATGCTATTTAAAGATTCTAACGACGCTACACTATAAAAGATTGCATAAAACGACTGCAGAAAGGATATAATATTTAGGAGTATTGTGTTAGTTCCTGAAGCTTTGAAGGAATGAATTGACATGTCAGTTGTCAAATATTTGCTTATTTGACATATTTACAAGCACCACATTTAAGTAAATAAATGCAATGATTTTGGAGAAAATATTAAGAGGGTCATATGCCATTACGGCTTAAAATTGAGAGGGTTTTGTACATTATAGCTCAAATTTTTTACTGCATATGGTATGTTTGTCATCTCATTAATACGGTAAAGTTGAGAGGGTTTTGTACAATGTGCTTGTTTAGCAACAAGGTACTTATACCCATAAGCATGTTCAACAGTATTTTTCGTAAAACGAGACAATCTCTTCCACATATTTGCCTCGTCTTGTGTGAATAAGCCCATAAGTACTTCTCCACCGCTTTGCCAAACGGAAACGACAAGAATGAAAAAGGTTTAATATTAAAAATTAAAATGTTTATATTATATTTAAACTTATGGCTATTATATGGAACTGAGACAATTTAAAGAGATTTTGTGTATTTTAACCTTATTATTATTATTATTAGTATATATAAAATTGTCAACTGCACATTCTGGAACCCCAAACAAACCCGTCTGATTACACTGCACATTCTCGCCGAATACAAAATTGTTATCGAAATAATTACATAGCAAGCACAACTATCACCAGTCTGATACCAAGAATTCATATTGTTCCAGTATTTCTGATTATGCAAAGTTTGTTGGGATTTCTGGTAGTAGGTGATGGCAAAGAGGGGGAATGTGGATATACGTACAATATTTAAATCCTCTCAATGTATTAAAAAAGATAAGGTCCTTCTCTCAATCTGTTAAGAATAAATTAATGCATTATGCTAAGCTCAGTCCTCAGAATTATCCAACAAAAAATTGGATTTTTGGGAGTCCCTAACAAGATAAATCAAACAAAATGATCTGGATGAGCTTTCACTTTGACTTGCGCCCATAGTGAAGAGATCATAGAAACATGTAAAAGAACACTGCAAGCTTGGAAATAGTGCTAATGAGCAAATTTTGCACTACACTTTGGCCATCGTGCATCTGAAATTTCCAAGGTTTCCATGTTAACAGCAGAAGTCTACATTTTAGGGAGTTACGTCACTGAGCAACCCGGACACTTTCGCTTGTCATCCACATCTTCTTCTAAATAATAAACACTGTATCATCCTCATCACCTTGCCCTGCATCAGATATGGCCACTGCATCCCAGTGTAATGCTGGCAAGTAGTTCTTTATATACTCCACTACCGGTCGCTTATCGTGGATGATGACAAAACCCTTTGGCCGCAGAATTCTGTCCATCTCAATCAGTAAATCCTCGGCACTGCATTCCTTCTCAATGATATCAGAAAATATGGTCCAAGCGTGGAGTAGATCATATGTTCGAGGGTAGGCTGAAAAAGCCTCGCACCTGTCACGTTTGTAACCAAAGAATATCAGATGCAATATGCTATGTGAACTTCTTTGCAATAGCCACGGGAAAGGTTTCATGTTAAAAATTCTGAAAATCGAACACCAATGCATGGTGTAATCATACACATGAGGATACTGTATCTGTAAGCACTAGGAAAAACAATGCCATTACACCACGGATCATGCAATGGTGAGGATGATAACTTTATTTATTTCTCCTTTATTTTTTTGAAATTGTACTCATCAAATGTAAATTTTTCCCAGTGATACGATTGACAGAAACCATGAGAATAGTACGGTGGAATAATCATAAAATAAAACAGCAAATTCAAGGCTAATAGGCGTTCCCTGATATAACTAATCAAAATCAGACGTGAAACCTACCAATTATGAACTGTTCCTAACAGTCCTCTGTCATAGATTATCTTCAGAGTGTTTGGCACATTTTCTGGCACCGCATTCATAACCCAGACATCTTTGCTCTTCAAAGCAGCTGCAAACGAACCCATATCTGCCTTCATGTCCATCACGTTCCTAAAAGTGTCCGGCTTAATTTTTTTGGCCAACATGGTCCAATAATTGTCAACTCGTTTTTGCCATACTTTCTGGCTGCACAAATTAGTTTTATCATTATTCCAAAAACTAGTATACATTTCTTAGCTTAATGAAAAGCATTACAAAATTTTCAACCAATTTAACCGATACAAAGAACTGCCTTCCAAGAGGCACATTCTGAGAGAGAATGAGCCCAAATGCACAATTTTTATATCTTTACTATTCAATTCTCCAAGAGTATATGGCTTTCACAATTAAATAACACATGATTGGGTCTAAAATAACGTGTCATGATTGAAAAAATTATATAGCAAAGATATAAAGAAATATACTCAAGTATAATACATACAAATGTAAGCCAAATGTACGAATATACATTTGATTTGAGTAGTAGGTCAGCTTATGATCAGTTCATCAATATAGAACCTATGGTCTCAGATATTTTTGTTCAGATTTTCAGTGAGCTAATATAGTGTTTCCAGCATATTCTTTTTCACCCGCCTGTTCTATTTCCAATTTTACTTGTGTTTTTACAGTAACCATCAGAATTTGTTCCGTGGTCAGTCGTCAGAAGAATGAAATGATGGATATCAGAAGTGGTGAGAAGATGGTATAGAAATTAAATCACCATGTCTTTCTCAAACATTTCAGCAGAACAATCAAAATCAGCAAGACGGGGAGGTGGAACAGTCAATCGTGCAGGCCAAGGAGCCAAACCACTTCCTTTTGCCCTATGCATTTCTGTAGACACCAGCACAATACGCAATTATTACGTTTCAAATTTCCAATAGAAAAGCAAGAACACGAGCAACTGCCAATAGTCCAGAAGATATTAATCCACAAGCAATTATGGATAATGTCCCATAAGACAAGTGAAAATATTTTCTTCCTTTTTTTCAACAAAATGAACTGATCCACAAAGGCAGTCTTGATTGCCTGAAAACATTTTCATCAGTGGTTTATGTTATGTCTTGATCAATCAGATAAAGGTCAAATCACTGAATGAGTGAGGAAGGTGTTACTCACGGTCAGTATAAGGTGTGATGCAAGCTTCCATTTTAACTCCCCAGACAGCATCAGAATCGCCATCAGATTTGCAGAGTGGAGGTTTTGCACCCGGCGCTCTTTTTCGGTAGCAATCATTTGTCAGAGGCTTGACCCATATAACAGTCTGATTCCTTTTGGCAGCTATTTTCCAACACATCCGTTCTACTAGAGCACTCATTTCTCTCCATATCCTTCGGTCCTCTTCATCCTGTGCGTATGCTTCAGGAGATGAATATGCAAAATAACCTCCGGGCCTGAGTAACCTATCCACCTCAAGAAGAAGGATGCCATCCCTTTGGAGCCAGTCAATTCTACAACGAGAACAATGAACAAGTTCAAATGATCTACTAGGGTAAGGGAGTCTTTTGGTACCCAAGACACCAAGATATGCTGGAATGCCTCTCTCTAAAGCAAACTGGATCTGGTTTTCATGAACATCGTTGGGTGCTAATGACATTGCTATTACGTTAGAAGAAAGTAGATATCCTCCAAAACTTGCAACTCCACAGCCAACATCAAGAACACTCCGCAATCTTCCTCCATTGTTTATGTTACTGTTTGGAAAGTTAAGCATCTGTACATTCATGAGTATGATGTTAATACACTACCGTTATCAAAGAACTTATGCTTCAGTAGTATTCTATTCACAAACTATAATGGAGTAGTTGCCATACATTTGCCATTGAAGCAATGTATTTATCAGCACCATAATGGAAGTGCGTTCCTCCACCAGGAAAAACTATCTTTTCTCCTTTTACAACCATCCATCTCTGATCAGATTTCTCTGTTGCAAGGTGGGTATGGGGTATATTTGCTTTCCATACCTGATCTCTGCTTTTGGGCCACTTGATCGGAACCTATTTTTACAGCATAATAAACGAGTAATTAAGCCAGAAAGTTCTCACTAACATCTAAGAAGCAAAGACTAGAAAGTCACCTTGTACCCTGGGGGAGGAGGAATCAAACAATTGTAACGCCTCTCAGGCATTGGGCAGTGTCGTTCATAATGCTCCATCAAAGTCAAATCAAGCTTCAATCTTGTCTGATATATTAGGTTTCTGTCTAGACAGG
>JANTPZ010084811.1:0-14660 GCA_025593235.1 Vachellia pachyceras
ATAATCCAAAGTCTTGATAATATCTATCATTGCATATAACCTACTCGTTTATTTTATATGATGATATGATGTATGTTACCATTATATGGTTCATGCTTTGTTAAGCTTTGATTTCACTTACTTTGTATAATACTGTGTTATGGGATTTGTTGACTTATGTATAGCCTTCTCTACTTTGATATAATGATATTTATAATGCTTAATTGTGGGTCCACATAGATATTTTGAAGCATTTTGATGAATGGGTCTTATGTAGGACTTTAAGTGTTGGGCTAGTGTGTAATGTATTGAATTTGAGTTTAAAATCCTTACACCAGTCTCTTCCTAAGCATGTTCACCCTCAATAGTAGATATGTGACTCTCTTTTAAGTTAGATGAAAGAGATGAACATTAGATGAAAGAGATGAACATTGTTGTGGTGAATGAGCACATGAGAAAATTTGAAGAGGATACGACTCTGTTGAAAGAAGATGAAAATAACAATGATGGCACCTTATTCGAAGCACAAATGAGGATATTGTAACACCTCATTTTTCAAATGCAAGGATTAGAGTTGATTAAGTGAGATTAAGGGTGGTTAAGTGTAATTGTGGTTAATTAAGGGTTAAGGTCTAAACTAAGTTAGGAAAGGGGAGTTTTTGGTGTATTTTGTGGCTAAGTGAGAGGAATCACTCTTTCAAGCTATTTGCCATAGTGAAAGAGGTAGTTTTCCATTGCGAGTAAGAGCTTTTGTGTTGAATGACTCTTTGTGTCGTCACCACGGTGAATGGTCTCAATCTATAAATAAAGGGTTCATTCCAACATTTGTAAAATTATGAATTTCAAAGTTGAGGCTGAGTTCTTTTAAAGTGTGGGAAGCCTAGCTAAGCCTAGGAATAGTTATATCCCGTTTGGTACATAAAAATGATTTTGATGAAAGTGGAAGTGGAAGTGATGTTGGAAGTGAACTTTAAAAATTTGTTTGGTAGGTTAGAAATGGATATGGAATTCAACTATATAAATTTTCTTTATTTAGATAAAATAGATGATACATTAATTGGAAAGATTTTTTACCCCTCATTAAGAAAAAAGAAAAAGAAAAATAATTTGTAGATTTTCAATAGATTATTGTATGTAATTTCAATTGGAAAGTCTTTTTAACCCCTCATTAATTGGAAAATAATTTTACCCCTCATTATTTCTTTATCCGAACATGTCTGTGGCAAAAGAGAATCATCTGAAATTGTTGTGACCAAATAATTGTGAATATTTGATGTACCAGTAGAATTTACTCCTTCATGAACTTGACCAAGGGAACTAAACACATAAGATGGCGACTGTGCTAATTTTCTACCTTTTACTTCAGAAGCATATGAACCATGAGTTGCATAAAGATATGCTATATATGTTGATACCTTATTTTGATGATAACAAAATAAATGTTTATGTGTTAAGAAGAATTATGCAATTGGAAAATGTTTTTCAAACTTGAATTTCAAATTTATACTTCAATGCTTTATGATATGCTCGAGAAAATTAACAAAAGTATTGACAGCACTCAAGCATTAGAACTCAATGCTCAAGCACTGTGTTTTGAACTTAAGTTTTAGCAATACTTTTACTCAGTGCTTCAAGTAAAACATTCAAGCATTGCCAATGCTTGAGCACTGGAACTCAATGCTCGAGCATCGGGTTCTCAAAATGAAGTTTTAAACAATATTTTCAATGAATACTTCAAGTATTGGCACGAAGTACTGCCAATGTTCGAGCCCTAGTAATCAATGCTCGAGCATCAGGCTTAGACAGAGACTCATAGGTAGTGATATCATGCAATACTCCAAGCATTGGCCGGAAGCATAGCCAATGCTCGAGCACTAGAACACAGTGCTCGAGTATTGAGAGTTTTGCCAATGCTGTCAGTCAATGCTTCAAGCACTGGCTGAAAGTATAGACATTGCTCGAGCACTAGAAACACAGTGCTCGAGTATTGAGACTCTTACTCCATGCTGTCAAGCAACACTCCAGCAATGGCCTCCAACAGAGCTAATGCTCGAGCACTAATACACAGTGCTCGAGTATTGAGGATTTTCACATAGTACTGTGAGTAAATGCTGCAAGTATTGACTAGAAGCATTACCAATGCTCGAGCACCAGCATTCAATGCTAGAAAATCAAGCTCAAAATTTTTCTATTCACTTATGCTTTCTGAAAATGCTCCAGCACACTATGCCAGCACTCATATTGCTCGAGCACCACGACCTATCACTCGAGTATTGAGTCTTTTAACCATACTTTCTCTCAATACTTTCACATAATGCTCAAGCAGTCTCAAAAAGCATTGTCAATGCTCAAGCACTGTATTTTTATCACTCGAGTATTCAGAGATTTTTCAAACACTTCCATCTTATGCTCCAGCATTAAGTCATAGCATTGAAATTTTCTTTGAAAGATGTTAAGCAATACTCGAGCACTACTTTCTCTGACAACTTTACCTCTGACACACTTCACCTACGCCCAGCAGAAACCTTTCTTATTTGTATAACAACTTTTTGAATGCTAACTGCTCTCATAAATGCAGGAAGCTTGACTTATGGAATAAGGAATGAAGCACAAGCTTTATCTCATACACGAATTTTTTAACACTCATCTGCAAACTTCATCGCTCATTCTTCAAGCTGCATTAAATGTTTCATTAATGGCGAAGCAGATGGTTGGTGTTGAGAGTAACGGCTATTAATGGAGTCTAACGGACACTTCATTACTCCTCAACTATTAAAGCCCAAGCATTCAATACGGAGAAGCAAGAGAAGAACATAGTAATTATCCTATGACATTTATTACGCTCTCTGTAAATCATTCTACATTCTTTTTGTACTTCAATAATTGCTATATACTCTTTAGAGAGAGTTTATCTAGCCAATATCCATTGTAAATCAGTGAGAAACTCAAGGTTGGGGCCTTAAGCTTGTTGGGCTGAGTTTAATTCAGAAAACAGAGTGTGCGATACTCTGTTTTAGTGAAAAGTGTAAGGGGGAGTGATTTTCCATTGTAAAGGCTTGCAGAGCCTCTTACAGTTGTAGTTAGTGGATTGAGAAATCTCAGAGGTGCTCTAAGGACTGGACGTATGTCAAGAGGACCAAACCAGGATAAACTACTTGCGTTTAAAGTCTTTCCTCTCTCTTGGTGACATTAATTTTATTTCTGTGCATTAAGTTTTAAATTTTATAAAGTGGCCAATCCACCCCCTCCCTCTTGGTCAAATCCTACACTAACAATATAATCAAATTAGAAAAGATCTAAAAAGATGTTCAAAATATTCTGCCATATACTCAAATTAGGAAAGATCCAAAAAGTAACATAATACACACTTGTATATAGCAACTACATTGCATAAAAATCCACCAACTTATAATCCTATCTTACACTATATCAAAAAATCCCTACACCTCATGAAATTGCACTTCCACCTAATTTATCAATGCTCATATATTAGTCCCAATAACCATGTCATATATATCCTTAATTCCACATCCAGGAGACTTTTCTTTTGAAATTGAGTAAGTGATCTAGTCTTAAAACCATTATCATCAACCAGGGAACCTTCTTTATAAAGAATTAACAATGCATCAACAAGAATAGCACCCTCTTCAGTGAACTAAAGACGTTGCTTTCCTTTGGATGACCCGTTTGCTTCCATTACCAATACAAGAAATTAATAAAACAAAAATAAATTCAAAGAGGAGAAATTAATTCGGTCTACTTGTTTCGTGCCTCTATTGCTCATAGAGGAGAAAAAAGGGATATAGGGAAGATGAGAGAGAAAACGAATTTGAACAGAATCATCAAGCAGAAAAAATGAACAGTGAGTAAAAAATGTTGAAAAAAAACCAAAGAGATTCATCAAGCACCAAAGAAGTTTGAAAAAAAATGAGTTGGGATAAAGAACCAACAAAGAAGAAAAAATTACCTTTCTTAGTCATCTCCCTTCCTTTCCGACCTCCGCCATGAAGCTCAGCCACGACCGTGATCCACGATCTGTCTTGCTGCTCTACTATGGATGATGAAGGTAGCTCGTCTTCTCCGACTCACCTTGTGTGTTTGATTGAAGAAGGAAAGGGTTTTATTTTGAAGATTTTGGAATGGGTAAAGATGTCAAAAAAATTCATAATATGGATAATATTGTCCAGAAATAATCATTTCCATATAGCTGAAATGAATTCCATTAGTAGGCACATGGAACCCACTTCCAACCTTTTTTCAGAAATCACAATTCCATAGAATTGGGCTCTAACAAAACAAACAACCCATTTTCGCAATTCTCACCCCAATTCCAATTCTAAGCATTGAGTTCCAATATACCAAACGTATCATTAGGTAAGGGTAACTAACTAACTCTTACCCCTTTTCTCTTAGATTTTCTTTATTCTCATAAATTGAAAGTTAGGATTTCTGGTGGATTTCTTAAAGGGTTAGGTTATGACCAATTAAATCAATTTTAAATGAGTTGCAAGGATTCAAAAAGAGATTTGATTAGTTTAGTTTTGTTGTAACTTAGGCTAAATGAGATTTTGAGTTAGGGTTTGATGAATGAGTTAGGGTGTGTCAATTTTTGATAATGGGATGTTTGGGATGGAGTTTTAAAGCTTGGGCTATCATAATATGGGTTGAATTTTAAACTTTATCAATCTCGATCATTGGTATTAGAGCCACTGCTCCTATTTTTCGTAATTTTTTTTCATTACAACCTAGTGGAAATATACATACTTGCACACATCCTTCCATTTTAGTTTGTAGTGGTTTACATTCAATGGTAGGAGGAGATGGTGTATACTCAGTCAAGGTAGTGAGATTCAATTCTCTGTTGAATTAGCTTGGGTTGATTAGGCTACTTTGATCTACTAGATGAAGGATCAAGTGGTTAATGCTAGAGATGATGCATAAGTTGAGGGAAGAACTAAAGCAGGGAGGAGGCAAAGGGACTTTAAAGGAGAATAAGCTTGACACTCGAAGTGTTGGTCAATCAAGAGGCTAAGGAGATGGAGAGATGGGAGAAAGTTCTTCAAGTCAAGGTCTACCAAAACTCTCCATCTCTTAAGTATGGAGGGATGTATCAAGGTACAATCCATGACCTTTGATGCCAAGAAGGATAATATTAAGCTCAAGCACTAGATTGATAGGCTTGAGACCATCTTTAAGGTTGTGGACATTAACACCTATAAGATGGCTTGGGTAGTCATTTTCATGTTGAAGGACAATGCCAAGCTTTGGTGGATGAGTGTAGCAGGTGATGACGGCTTTTACTATCCGTGGGAGCGGTCCTAAAAAATGTTCTTGGTTCAATTTTTCCATGAAGTGTTGAGGCACAAGAAAGAATTGGCATAAGAGAGGCATAGTAGTGGGCTTAGTTAGACCCTAATTCTTGAAAGGGTCATGCCTGAAATGCAGCTATACTTAGCTTTGCTTGAAAGCTTTGATGAGGCTTGCATTAAGCTGACCATTAGGATCTCAATGGACAGAGGAGGCCTTTCTCCTTCCCTTTGCTATTGGGGAATATGATGAAGAAGTCTAGGTCTAGTGCTAGATGTTTTGGGTGTTTGAGAAAGAGCAAAAGCTTTTCTATGAAGCGTTTTGATTAGAGAAGGTAGCAACAAAGATCACAAGCTTAGATGAGTCAGATGTCTGCGAGCCATGGTTCCCGTTGAGACTCCTCTATGTTGGTCCCCTATGGGAAGAGGGACTGGGTTTGATGGGGTAGGAGCCATTCGGGATATTGTTAGGCGTGTCATCGCTAGATTCTATCCTGAGTTGCAACAAACCCATAGTAGAGTTGTCAATTAGTTCCTCATAAAGTTTATGCAATGTCACATGAAGTTAGAATGAGAGGTGATAAAGCTACACAATAGTTCTAAGTAATCTTAGAATAAGAAACTTAGCTACTCATAGTCATCAAAAAACCTAAACTATGCAAAATAACAATATCTATATCAGAGAATGAGAGAAAAGAGTATAGGAGCAAGAGGAAACCCATATTTTTTTATCCAAATTTCTTTAGATCTTCATTACAAGGCTCAAGATATGTAAGACCATTCTTCTCCCAAAGCTCTCTTTGCTCCAAATCTTATCTCCAAGGTTTTATATGTTATAAACATCAATTTCAACTTCAGTAATCAAAATGCATAGCAGCTTTATGATTTTCACCATAGTGAATTGTGGTGTTCACCACGGAAAAAGACAAAGAGGGAGTTTTCTTTTGGAATGTGCATTTATCATAGTGAACGTGTTGATTCGCTACGGTGAAACTTAAGCTTTGTCCTTTTCTTCTTCTTCTTCTTCTTCTTCTTCTTCTTCTTCTACTACTACTACTACTACCACCACTGTTGTTGCTGCTGCTGCTAGCCATCTGCATTCAACCCTACTTCTTTTTTGTCATTCTTCAAGTTCCCTTTTTCCACTTCCTACAAAATAAATCATTTTTGAACTCTTCCATAAACTAAATGACAACAATTTATGAACACCCATCTAAATTATTTTCTTATAATCTTCATTCATTTACTATATGCACATTTTCTTTAATTTGAAGATCATAAACAGCACAATTGATTGTCAAAACTGTAAGAGAGTTTTGGAGAATGTGCCAAATAATACAAATTTTTTGGTTCTAACACCCCTTAACTTAGACTTTTGCGTCATACAAGACAATAATCCTTGAATAGTGTGATTAGTGTCAGAGAACATCTTGTTTGTACCCAATATAGTTTAATGCAACATTTAAGTCCACATGGAAATCTTTAAACTCATAACTTCACTACATGCTTCTTCCTCCCTTTCAACCTGTAACTCATCCATACAACATTAAAAATCAAAGGGTCTTCTTTTTAGCTTATAATGTGACTAGAGGATAGGTAATTTGAAAGGACAAATGTAAGACCTCCTTTAGAATACTTTAAATGAGTATAGGAGACAATTATTGTACCATTTGAATACCTTCCAAAGTCTAGTATTAGTGAATCAAGTGAAATTTTAAAATTTTGTTGAGAGTTGCGAAAGAAAAGGAGTTTTATGGTGTATTCATGCAACCCAATGGTTATTTGTTGATGGGAAATTCATTATGATGTTGTGTAGGCATTGGAAACATCAAGGGAGCCTACAAAACTCAAGATAACCAAAGTACCAAAGGCAGCAAATTTACTAACTTGCTCATTAATGTTGTTGTTGGTTGCTAAGTGCGATTGTTTTCCATGATGTTTAATCTAGTTGAACTTTGTGATGTTTGAACATGCAATCCTTATTTATGCTGTACATTGGCCATATGCTAGATTGAGTTTATTGCAAGTAGAAAAGTAAAGTTATGTTCATGGCTAGTTATGTCACTAGTAATAATCATGCATATTAATGTGTTTGTTGGTAATATTTTGCTATTGAGATTTCTAAGAAATCTCATTCTTTCCTAAACAATAACCCTCCAGGCCAAGGTTCCACAAAGGCAAGGGCAAGGAAATGGATATCTAAGGGAGGAAAAATAGCTTCAAGTTACTACGGATACATGTTTGAGATCAAGTTTATGTAAATTGATGTTTGAATGATGATGTTGGGATTGTATGCTAAACCTCAACTATGATGTGCATTATGTGGATGCCTTATAATTATGTTGAGCATGTCAAGCACTCATGGATTTTATTATGTATGTACATATACAGCCCGTTTGGTTTGCTAAAAATGTGTCGATGGAAAAGGAAAATTAAGATTTTCCATCGGCGATGGCCGTTTGGTTCAACGAATGCGATGGAAAATGGCTTCCCACGGGAAGCCATTTTCAGTCGTTTGTGTGAAAATCTCTTCCCACCAAAAAGGGTGGGAAGCCAAATTCAGTCGCAAGCAAAAGACAGATTTAACCTTCGTGTGTTGAAACATAAACTCATTACACTGCCGGAGACGGAGAAGGGAGGAACAGAGGCTGAAGATGAAACCGGAGAATATGAACTTCGTGTGTTGCATGACGTTGCAAATAAATCATTCATCTTGAAACATCTGAAAACAGAACAAGCAAATCATCGGAGAACAGAACAAGCAAAGTCACCGAAGCCGGAGAAGATGAGCGCATGCGAAAATATTATCAGCGTATCTTCACCCATTCGAATGGGGTGAAGATGAGTTGAAAAAATTTAACTTCATCTTCACCCCATTCGAATGGGGTGGAGATGTCACCATATATATAAATATATAATTAATAAATATATATAATTAAATATTACATAATTAACTATTAAATAATAAATATAAATAAGTTAATTTTTATTATAAATACTTATATTTATAAAAAAACACTTTACATTTATCATTAAGGGCAATATCGTCATTTGATACAATTTTCCTACTCTCTTTCCTAAATTTTACTCCAACCAAACAAAAAATTTTCCATCAACCTATTTTCCATTCCAGTGCCAACCAAACAGCACACCCTAAAAATTTTTTCGTTCCATTCTATTTCATTCTCTTCCATTCCATTCCAACGGTTTCACCGAACCAAACAGGCCAATAGTTTAAAGAAAATAAGTTTGAATGGAAAATGGCATAAAGCACTTGATATATCCCTAAGTTGAGGAAAGTTGGAAACAGGAAAAATGAGATCCAAATCTTATGAAAATTTTCAGTTAAATAGTACATGTTCCAATAATTAAAAGGAGTCCTAGTTTGCCTGAATTGGATATGTAGATGAAAAGTTATGAATTTCTAAAATTTGAGGAAAAATCTGAAAAATTGGAGAAATAACCAAATGAATAGTGTAACTTCACAAAATATTCTACATTAATTGAGCAAAATTAGCTTAGTTGATATTTTTTTCCTATAGAGAATTGTATCAGTTTCAATTGGAAACTTAAACCACTTGATTTTGATTTTTTTGTAGAATTAGTTAATGATTTTTTTAAAGTTGACCAAAATTTTAGAATTTTTACCTAGTGAACATAGCCAATAAATAGTAATGCAAAACAATTTTTGCTATTTCACTTGATTTACTAATTCTAGACATTGGAAGGTATTTAAATAGTAGAAATTTAAAATATTGTCTTCAATAAATATAAAAGACAGTGGAAATTTATGTGACAAGAAACGGATCAAAACTATTAACACCCATAAATAAGCCATCAGTAGCTAATCCCAAGAACTATCAATCTAATATATAAACAAAAGAAATATCAAATGCATCAACAATTCTAAAACAAGAAAACACAGAAAAATAACACAAGTCAACAAGGTTTCGTCTCCTAGTCCTCCTCTTTGTCCTCGAACATTTCAATGTCACCCTCTGACTCCTCAGATTCTTCATCCTCATATTGTTGCTCCGCCAAATTCCCTATTCCAAACCAGCCTTCAACATTCATTCCCATATGTTGGGCCATTTCAATAATTAGTGCTTTCATATCACGCAGCTCAGTCCGCACCATTTTTCTGGTTCTGCTTTCAGTTCATCCTCATCAGTAATGGTCCTGGTTCAGCTCTCTTATCCAAATCCCTTGCACCTCTATTCTTCATTAGATGATCATATCGAAACTTCGCAAGCAATGCAAAAGTCTTGTTTGAGTCAAGTTAAGGCACTCCTAGCTTCAAATAAAGTTCTGAGATTGAGTACGGAAACACCAATTGAGCTCTAGTGCTTTATGCAGCGTGCTCAGTGGCAATGAAAATGAAATTTTGAATTTTTAGCGGTTGCTGAGTCATGAGCAGGTATAATAGAAAATCTATTTCCTTCTGTATCTCATTGAGATGACAGCAGGGGAAAATGTTGCAAGAGACAAAATTGACAAAATTAATCCAAACTCGGACTTCATTAATTAAAAATTTTCTGTCAACATAATATTGCCCCTTACATGGTTTGGACCATTCCAATTGACCACCATCCAGTATAGCCAAAATTTCTTGCAAAGGAAATTCCTCAGGGTTACTTTTGTAGTAGTCATACATGAAGTTGGTCACTCAAGGAAGCTTGTATAATTGTCTGAAGGTTTCTAGAGTTATACCTTCGTAACATTCTCAACTCAATGGTCGTAGTGAAGTAGTGAGCTTTATCCGCATAGAGACTACAGACAAACTCATTCCCCACTGTTCTCGAGCCTAGTAGTCCATCCAAATGTAGTTCCTTTGACATGGCATAGAATTGGTAGTCTCAGGTTTCCTAAAACTCCCTTTCTTGCCTCAGTTTCATTTTTTTGATCAACTTTTGGACATCCTCAAAATCAACCCTAGTTGGGATTCATGAGTGAGGCCGTTCTGAGAACTTGATGCTTCAGTTGGATTTAATTGTTTTATGGAGGAGGACTTGGAGGAGGATTTGGCATGTGTTTTTCCCTTTGAAAGCCATTAGACCTGTAGAAAACATTTAGTGCAATAAAACACCAATATTTACACATATAAACCCACAAAATGAAAACAAAAGAAACTGATCTGATCCTAAAATGAGAAATAATAGAAAGGCTAAAGTATATTTTTAGTCATTTATGTTTGCGTTAGATTTCATTTTAGTCCTTTAAATTTAAAAAGTACATTTTCAGTCCCTCAAACTTAACGCCGTTAGTTTCTCTTAACGAAAATTGCTGACTCATCAAATTTAATTGATGACTGTGTAATAAAACATCGACAAAACATATTCATATTTTAATTTTAATTTAATAATATAATAAATTTGATATTTTAAATTGTATAAAATAAAAAGAGATTTAAAATAACAGCGTTAAGTTTGATGAGTCAACAATTTCCGTTAAGAGAGACTAACGGCATTAAGTTTGAAGGATTGAAAGTGCACTTTTTAAACTTAGAGGACTAAAATGTAACCTAACACAAACATAAAGGACTAAAAGTATACTTTAGCCTAATAGAAAAGACTCCCTTAAACTTAAGTCTTACCTAAGGTCCTAAAAAATCAATCAACAAGTCCAAACTAAGGTTAACTTCACTCCCTTCACAATCCAAAAGAGCAAAACATCTAAAAAAATTCAATCCCAATCCATTGCTAGCTATACCTTTTTTGTTCACTAACCATAATATCCTCTATTCAATAATTTGCAAACCCAAAGCATCAAAATCAAATAATCTAATCATATTCAAGTTTAGGAAAACAACAAATCATGCCTCATGCTCTAATCCAATGTTGAACTCCCTCTACTACTCTCTTAGTCCTAACCAACTAATAAAACAATCTAACACACCCTGGAACAAGAAAAAAATAACTAAAATAGAAGAGAAATAGAATAACTTCTGTTTGCTGTAATTTTAAAAGTTTGTAGGTATTTTTACACCTCCAAAAAACGTGTTAGGCAAACTTCATGTGAGAATTTATGTGTACTCCAAAATATACTTATTTATTTGATAAATTGATGAAAAAAGACGATGATATTTTGTTATTCTTTAAAGTTTTAATATTGGTTATTTAAATTATAAAAACCAATGTTATAACTCAAAAAAACATCGCCAAACTTGTTTTGATTTGTTTTCACCTTTCTCTTCTCACTTTTATGAGATGTAGATATGTTTGATTTTTCTTTTGCTTCAATATTTAGTTCCTACATTGGTTATTTATTATAAATAACCAACCTAAAAAGTTGCATTTTACATCATTTGTTCTGAAAGGTGGACAAAACAATGTTACTACTTTATACATCTCTTTAAAACCAACGTTAAAGGGTAGTTATTTCACGGATTATTGATCAATAGGATCACTACCAGAAAAATGCCATTTAGCGACGGAAAAATCCATCTCTAAATGGCTATTTGTCATCAGAAAATTTTCATTTAGCGACAAAAAATATTAGCGACCCTCGTTTTAGCTACAGAAAATAACCATTTAGCGATGGATTTTCTGTCGCTAAATGACATTTTTCTGAGAATGGATCTTGAGTTCCATGTGATTCTTTCATTCATTTCTTCCTACATATAATTCATATACATTTTTATTTACTCGAATATGTAGGCATGTTAGCATTATTTGAAACTAAATATTAAGAAAATAAGTATAATATCAGGAATCACTACATATCTACAAACTAAATTACATCAGGAATGTGTGTGCGCGCGTGTGTGCGCGCGTGTGTGTGTGTTGCCATGCGACAGGTATCACAGGTGAGGTAACCTTTGTCATAACTCATAAGTACGCTGCCCCGAAACAGAATCCAACGCTTCGGAGGTAAAGACAATAAAGAAACGTAACTTGCTTCACATTTCCGAGTAATCAGTTTCTAAATTGGTTAAGGTGCAATAATTTGCCACCAATTTCTTTTTAATTTTAAATTATTACAAACGTGTTAAAATAGAGTAATTTACTCTTTAACGTTAAAAGTGTTAATATTTAAAATTATTTTATTGAGTAGGCAACATTATTATATTTAAAAAATTTTAGAACAACATTTAATCTAAAATAAAATTTGGATTAATGTTGTTGTTGAGTGAAAACTTCAAGAATAAATTTACACCATAACCATATTTATATTTTTTTTCTCAATTCAATTTAGTTGCAGTCATAGAAACTGCTCCAAATGTCAAGCAAATTATAATCGAGCCCCACAAAAAAAAACTCCTATTTATTTTACCGAATTTGTGAGAAGATGTAAACAAAGAAACTAAGTAAATTATATTTGATGATAATATTTAAACTTACCCAACACTTCTGAGGTACGTAGCCTTAAAAGTTAGAAATAATAAGTAATAATGTCAGGAGCACAACTATAAGACAAATCTCTTTTTGGAAAAAGAAAAATGAAATACAATCTCGATCAGAGTAAAATAAAAGCTCAACATATAATAATTATAGAAAAACCCCGTATTATGGTATTAGATAAGAAAAAAATAATACATTATATCGTACCTCATACTTAGTGCTATGTCTTCACAAAATAAAATGGCTTAAAATCAGAAGCATCATCCTCATCACCACCTACCGAACTGAAACTATTCCCCAACAATAAACTAAAACCACAGTACACAGATGATATATAATATTTTATAGAGAGAACTCAAACAGACCCACAGATATAATAAATGATTAGGAAGATACTAAACATGGAGGAAGTGAAAGCCAACACTTTTAACTACCTAATAAAGGAAAATAACCAGAGTTATTAATTAAAAACAATAATGATGATAAAATAGTTATGGTTTTTAATTAAGGGGGTGAAGCAGTAGTCGCAGCAGCAGTAGGAACAGTAGGAAGAGCATTTGTTGTTGTGGGGTTGATCTTTTTGGCAAGGTTGTGCTTATTGTTGTGCATCCAAACCTTGAGAACTCTTCTCTTCACACCAATCTCTTGGCAAAACTGTTGCACCACAGACTCTTCTTGCTTCTGAATCTTCCACCCAACTCTCTCAGCAAAACTCAGCATCTTCTCCTTCTGCTCCTGTGTGAACTTTGTCCTGAACCTCTTCTTATTCTGATGATGATGATGTGGCCTCATTATGCCATGATGATGGTGAGGATGATCATCTTGCTCGTCAGATAAGTCTGAAGGGATGGATGAGTGGTGGTGGGACCCAATGACATTGTAGGGCATGATCATTCTAGAAGGTAAGATGTTACCCGGTGGTGGTGGTGTAGGGTAGCCCAGAGTTTCAGGAGGAGGAGGAAGGAGGAGCTTCCGACCACCTGATGATAACCTGTAAGGATGATGAAGATGGTGGTATTGATGATGGAGATGGTGGTATTGCTCATGTTGGTCATGATGGCCTTCAACTTCTCTTCTGTGGAAGTTTCTGTGGCAATGGCAGGCTGAGCAAGTGAGGGCCTCCAGTGTTCCTTCTTCTCCACTGGGCATGAACTCCCCACAACCATCTGTGGCATTTCCTCCCATGGAAGCTGCATGGTTCTTCAAGCATTCTCTGTACTTTACCACTAGTTTCTGCTTGCTGTAGGGCCCATGATGCTGGTCATCTTCCTCCATGCCATCGCTGCCACCGCCGCCTCCTCCGATGCCGCCGTTATGTGGCGGCGCTGATGCTACCGGTAGTACTGAGGAATTAGAGATCATGTGGTGGCTGTGGATTGAAGCAGGCTCATGATGGGGGTGGTGGATCAGGTGGCCATGGCCATTATTACCATCTCCTCCAAAACTAGTGGCACTGTTTATTGGGATTGGGATATCTCCTTCACTGGAAAGTTCCATTCTCTCTTCTTTTTTCCTTCCCTCTCTTCTTTAGCCTTTTTTGGGGTTATTATTTCACTCTTGTTTGCTGGTTTGGAGACCAAAAGGGAAAATATCACAAGAGAGAAGAAATTAGAGATTCAAAGTGTTTTTTTGGGCAATTTTGCACACCAATTAATGAACTGGTTTCAATTAAAGCAGCAAGTTTGAGCACCTGAAGAAAGAAGATGGAAGAAGCTAATAGCTAGAAAGCTAATAGCAAATGTTCAAAAGTGATGATAAACTCTTTCAGATTCTGGAAATTAACAACAGTTTCATCAGTAAGGGAGAGAATCAAAGAGGAGAAATTAACAAAGTGAAATGTAGGGCGTTTTTCTTCTTGCTTTTTGAGGGATGAACAAAGTTGAAAGCCAAGTGATCTAGCTACCTAGCTAGTTAGCTAGTAAGAACAGTAATTGTTGTTGCTGTGGATATTTTCTCTTCAATCCAAAAGGAAAGAGATCACTAGCTAAAACAAAGAAATGGTGAAATTAGGAACAGAAAGTGATTAAGAAGAAGA
>JANTPZ010084818.1:0-10947 GCA_025593235.1 Vachellia pachyceras
GTAGGGATAGATTAAAGTGAAGTATGATATATTGTAAATTGATTTGATTATTGTAAACTAATTCGATTATTGTAAATTATCATATATTCATGATGGGATTATATTGATTGGATTATTATAATTTATATTTACAAAAACAAGTTGTCTTTTACCATTAGAATTCGTAAGAAATTTACTCGGAAAATGTTACTAAATTTAAAGATATTTATTTAATTTTTTTTAATATTTCATGCGGATTTTCCTGCGGATTTTTACCTGCGGTTTTGAAATCTGCAGGAAAATAAATTTCTACGAACGTTATACCTGCGGATCAAAATCCGCAGGAAAATCCCCAAGTATAAAGAATTTTTTTGTAGTGAATTCAGTAACTAAATTCATACAGTATTCATATCTGTTCACTAAGAAAATTGCCACAGGAACAAAAATTGCTCTGATACCACTGATGGATTTCGGGCGTATCTGTAGATTGGTTGAGTATATGCTTCCACAGATATCCACGTAGAATACGGATCACGAGAGTGGATCCGAATATGATACGCAACAAATGCACACGGAAGAGGAAGGGAGAGTTTTGCAGAGGAAGGAGGGAGTTTTTGTTCGGGAAGAGAGAGCCAAAGTCTTGCGTCTCCTGCATTCAGTTGGTTCCACAAATAAAGGGATAATCCTTTTATTTATTAATCATAAAATTGAATTCAAAAACACAACTGTTCCCTCGTTTTCCTTTTCATAACCGTTGCCTCCTTTTTATTTGAATTTTGAATTATAAAAAAACAATTTTGGGAAATTGCATTTCTTCCCACAATTAGGCTTATTTGTATTTTTGCTCTAAGACACATTTTGGGCCTAATCCAATAAGGATGAATTAGCCCATATTCCAACAATAATAACTAAATGGTATAATTGTACATTCATGAAAAATTTCTCTGTCTCACATCTAAATAGAATTAGAAGAGTATTTTATTGAATTATTGAACTTTAATTTTCCTTATCCTTGTTGACATCTCATTACTCTTATTGCTTAACATTTTTGCTGCATCAGTTTGATGGTTTAGAGCTCTTCAAAGATAAAGATAAGCAATGTATCTTTCAAGAATATTAGAGGAACTTCGGGAACAGGAGTGACTCTAATGTGTAGTGTTGGTGTGCCATGTGAGAATGTGGAGCCAAGTGACATTGGTCAACATACAAGGGAGCTAACGTAAAGGCCACATCTGCTAATGTTAAGCCTACAATTTCTGGAAAAGCACCTGCTTGTGAAGCTTAAGATCCGACTTTGCTGTAAAATAATGCTGTTAATTAGATTTCTCTCTTTCTTTATTTTAAAGATCGCATAATTTATTCCCATCTTGTGAGAGGACGACGATCATTTTGAATTCTATTATCAGCCAGAAGTGTATTATAAGCGCCAATGATGGACCCATCGATTTATTGTTAATTTATAAATCAATATATTAATTTTCTTAACAAATAGCTAGTTTTTGTGTTTTAATCTTTGATTAAAGAAAATGTTGGTATTTCTATATATTTGCTTCCCTTCACTTAAAAGAAACAAAGAAAGCTTCGATGGGAGTTCTTTCTTGGACTCTTGTAAATAGATGGCAATAAGATGGAAATTCATGCTAAATAAACAGACAAGCATCCTTGATCGCAAGCACGTCTAATCAACCTATCTTTGATTTGTCAGTTAATTGCTAAATAACGGTAATTATATTAAAACAACAAAAATTTTACGAATAATTGCTTGTCATTTAACTGTAATTTAATCAAAGAGAGATACTTACATATCAAATCTTGGGAACATTTTATGATAATCATGCATCTTATATAATATTTATAATTATTCTTCCTCTTTGGGTGGACAAAGAATATATTTCATACTTTTATTTGAAAAATCATATTTAAATGATTTCTCAATTTCAACACTCATCAATATTGTGCGGTCCTCTTTTGAAAATTTTAAAAATTAATAAAATAAATACATTAAAATTGTCTTATAAAATAGAATTTCTAATATTTTAATTTCATTAATTAAACAAAATAAGAAAAACTTAATTATTTGTTAAAAAATAACAAATGTGTCACTTGTTGCATTCAAAAGTGTTGTATGCTTAGTGAGTGTATAAATATCAATGAACCCGATTATTGAAATTGCTCAGGATACCCTTTTTTAGCTTCTAGAATCACCCTGTAGTGGTTAAGTAAAAGTTATGAATCACATATAAGCTGCAAAAAAAAACGTTGATCAAAGTTTAAAAAGAAATACTAATTCAAAATATATAGTGAATGCATAGTGATTTTTGTTTTCTATTAATCTAAAAGCATAAAAAGTAACTAAATAATAGTAAATACTTTTTAATTTTATTTTTATATTTTTATGATTGGTTAATCTACTTTTATGAAGTGACAGAGAATATCAAATTTTTGAGAAAAAAGTTGTTCACCTCTGACAATATATCTGTGGTTCAACGGGGCTAGATAAAAATAGATTTAGCTTTTTAGGTAACGTCGGAAATAGAACTACAGCTGATAACAAAATAGAAATTCAAGAAAAAATAGATTTAGCTTCCCCATATTGAGGACAAACGGATGGCGTCCAAGTTTTGTTTACCATTATAAGAAGGCTTCATAGTGTCGTACTGGTTTCCATAACTCACAAGTAATAATAGAAAACAGAAGAAAACGATGAGGAGGATCATCATCACATGTGCCTTGTTCGTATTTCTGGCTTCCTTGGCCGTGGCCGCCCAAGCTCAAAAGAAAGTGTTCGACCTAGCAACTTTTGGAGGACTCCCTAATGGAGATATAACTAAGGTATGCATAATGTGTAAAAGAGAAAAGGGAACTATATATGGAGTTATTAATGCTTACTGGCGACAATTCTGAAATTATGTTTTCTGTGGTTTTGAATTAAGATCCGCACTTTAATTTTGTGGGTATTTTATTCATGTCCTTCTCTCTTTGAATTAATTAGTTAGTTGCTCATTACAATAATAATGTGTGGTTTGAATGTGTTGAAGGCTCTAACCAATGCATGGGAACAAGCCTGTGCAACAAGCGCATACCCAGTTAGGATTTACATAAAGAATGCAAAGTACAGGATGGGTGACGTGCAACTGAAAGGGCCATGCAAGGCTCCTTCCATTGAGATATACAACGACGGCACAATTGAAGCACCAGGAGACATGTCTCTGTTGCATGGCGTTCAACAATGGATCCGAGTCGAATACGTCAACAACTTCATCTTATCAGGCCATGGAATCTTCGATGGTCGTGGTCCTGCTGCTTATCACAAGAATACTTGTTCCAAGAACGTCAACTGCAAAATGCTTACCATGGTATGTATGTAAACATTAACATTGACATGGAGAGTTTTAAACAGGTCGATGAGGTTGAGTTTTACGTTATTTCATGCATTAACATATTGATGATGATGGATTTGCAGAATTTTGGGTTCAGTTTCCTGAACAATTCCGTGATTAGGGATGTGACCTCGAAAGACAGCAAGAACTTCCATGTGAATGTTTTGGGGTGCAATAACATTGAGTTTAATCACTTCAAAATCACTGCGCCAGAAGACAGCCCCAACACGGATGGAATCCATATAGGGAGGTCGAGGGGCGTGAAAATCCTGAACACTCAAATCAGCACCGGAGATGATTGTATCTCATTGGGCGATGGCAGCGTCAATGTAACAGTGCAGGGTGTCACATGTGGACCTGGCCATGGCATCAGCGTTGGAAGCGTCGGAAAATTTATGGAAGAAAGTCCGATCGATACTTTCACAGTCAAGAACTGCACACTCACCAACACAATGAATGGTGTGAGGATCAAGACATGGCCTGCTGCCCCAGGAAGGATCACAATCACCAATATGCACTTTGAGGATATTGTGATGAACAATGTCTCCAACCCTGTCATCATAGACCAAGAATATTGCCCCTGGAACCAATGCAACAAAAAGGTATGTGTGTGTGTGTGTGTGTATTCTCATTTCATTCAAATCAAAATACCAATTGATCTGCAACAACCATGCATATATATCCTTTCAATTTCTTACTTATTACCTTCTCCTCTCTCTCTGCTGTTTGTTTCAATGGCTTATTATATATATTAGATCCCATCCAAGATAAAGATAAGCAATGTGACATTCAAGAACATTAGGGGAACTTCCGGGACAAAAGAAGGAGTAACTCTCATCTGTAGTGCCGGTGTACCGTGTCAGAATGTGAAACTCAGTGGAGTTAGTCTCAAATTCAAAGGAAGTGAAGTGGTGGCCAAGTGTTCTCACGCCAATCCCATAATTTCAGGGATAGCCCCTGCTTGTGCAGCAAGAGCTTCTTAAGCCTCAAACAACAACACACACACAACATTGAGGCATTTCCCTTTATTCTTTTTGTTTGTAAAGGTTACATAATTCATATATATATATGAAGGAGGATGCTTTTTGAGTAGGCATTATTGTGAGGGGAAGGTTTAATTAACAAATGTATGTTTTAGAAATAATAACTTCATTCCCGTTTTCACTCGCCTTGTGTGTGTATTCAGCAATATGATAATAAAAATTCCCTTCATATCATGACTATGGCGCTAATTCAAACAATTATATATTCTTCCATTCATCTCCTATGCGATTTTCTTTCTTTGTTTTTTTGTATTTTTTATTTTTATATAGTTGACATTGGTAGGATCAAAGGTAAATTTAAATACACTAGTAGAAATACAACATGTTTCCTAATCACAAAGCTTCATATATATAGAAAGTTCATCACGAAAACTTTTCTAATTTTGAAAATGCATTGATTGTTGGAATCCCAAACTACATATGTACGCAATATCCCTAACCTTCAACCCACATTAAAATCTTCCATTAAACCCTGAAATCTACATAAATACTTATATACTCTAGAAGTGTCACTACCATCCATACTCTACCTAATGATAATATTCCAAATGTTCTCTATTGTGGGTCTCATCCTATAAATTTCTCCTAATTAATTCTCTTTTTCCATAATTCATCATAATAAATATTTATTATGGAAGAAGAGAAATAATTAGGAGAAATTTATGAGATATTGGATCAACAATAGAGGATACTTGAAACATTCCCATTAGATAAAGTATGCATGACATGTCACTTCGGGAGTATGTAAGTATTTCTTTGAAATATAATATCAAAGAGTTGAAAAACAAGTTTAAAAAGCTTATGCTAGGGGGCTCCAAAAACACCCCCCAATTCTTAAATCCATGAAACCCTAGCAATGGAAATTCAAATTGCTGATCCAAAGTGTTTTTTTTCGCTGCTTTTGCGTTTATATTACTGGTACGTTATGATTGATGATGCATATATGTGTGTCAACGTGAACTGTGAATTATTCCACACTTGCTAAAGCACAAGTATTCTTCTAATGGGTGTAATTTTATTAGAGGCACTGCCAAGCATTAAACATGTGTATATCTTCTAATAGAAATTCAAATTTTAATTCACCAGATTATAATAGACTAGCTATTTCTACTAGATCTAACTCTACTTGGTTTGAGTCTAAGAAGTTTTTTTTCGGTATAAACCATCCGGTATCCTGGGTTCATTGCCCGCCCCAGACTAATTCGGACCCCCGCGAGGAGACCTTACAGTGGTAGCAAGGTACCGATGGGACAACCTCTTTGATGTTGCGTTAATTATCGCATCTGTCACTCCCCAGGGTTCGAACCCTCACCCTGAGGAATGCTGGTAGTAGTCCTTGCCACTATACCAAGTGCCCATTTGTTGAGTCTAAGAAGTTCAATGGTGTGATTGATGGACCAATCATGGATTTGAGAAATTGGCCATTGTCTTCAAATATGGGCCAAGCACAAATAGTCATTCTCACCTGCTTTCTTTTTGTGGAAACCGCCTTAACTATTTATATTCAAACCTCAAAGAACAAAATCTGTCTAATTAGTATCACCATATTCATCATCTATTTCGTATGTCTTGACTCTTCCGCTTATATCAAAACTGCATATTCCCTCTACTAGCCTCCATGATTCCACAGAATCCATCCTCCTTCGCTAACTATGTCAACGTACAGTGATTGTTAACAGTGTGACTTCATCCATCTCTAAACTGAGTGTTACGAGTTTTTCGATTTATAAGTTTAAGAAGCTATTACTATCTTAAGTTAAAAAGACTCTCCTTTTCAAGAAGTTAGTCTTTTAAAATGTGTTTTTCCTTTGAACTTGTATCCATAAAAAGAGGTTTCATATATCAGTCTATGTTGGAATGTACAAGTCCACCCTTGGTGGATTAACACCCAAACCCATTTGGATTGGGGGCAAAAATGAAAATAGATAAATAATATGAGTTAACAGAAGTAATTCGCTCTTTTAGTGTTTGAATTTCAACTATTGATAACTACCCATACATATTATATGAGATCATGGAGTCAGTTTTCAAAAGGTAAGTGAAAACAAAAACTCCTGATGGAATTCTCTCGTTTCTACCTGTATCCTCTCTTCTTCTCTCCTTCAGTGCTTTTGCTATGTAGCATAATCATAGTTCATATCATTGCTTTGATTCAGTGAGTCAATCGATTCTAGGTACACCTGAAATCATATATTGGTATCAGAATGAGTGGTCACTAGTAAAAAAAAGTATTACATGTGGAAATTTCCTGCTGAAAATTTCCGCATATAATTTCCTGGGGATTTACCTGCATAAAGGTTTTCCGCAGGTGATATTACCTGTGTAAAAGTAGTGCGCAGGTAAATACCTGCGGAAATCATTTCCGCAGGTAATATGTAATTTTATTAAAAAATTAAAATTAAAATTAAAATTTGTTTTTCCTAGGTATTTGAGAGTTATATATTATATCTAATTAAACAAGAAGCTTGTTATTGATGACACTAGACAATGCAAAAAATTTAATGTTTAATTAAAATTAGGTCATATGTTTTTTTACATTAAAAATTTGTAATGCAACATTTGGGATTTGCAACATTTGACACTAGACGAAGAATGTACAGGTTTTAATGCAACATTTGGGATTTGCAGGTTCTTCTTCTCATGCGCCATTTCAGCCTCGACTTGCAAGTCAATCACAGCCAAATGTTACACATTCCGATAATGAAGATATTGACACATTTGAGAGTGAGGATGATGAGCATGATGATTAGAATTTAAATTATGTTAGAACACTTTTATATGTTTTTATTTTGAGTGCCAAACTTTGTTTCACTTTATGTATTTGTTTGTTGTAATGAAGATTTGTTTGAAGTCCTTTTAATACAATTCTCTCAAATTTGCATATGATATATTTTGATTTTTCGGATTCTTTTAGGATTTGGATAAATTCATAGATAGTATGTTTGTTTTTTTTTTCAATTTCTTGCGGATTTACCTGCATATTTTAAAATCCACTTGAACATTATTCCTGCGGAAAAAAATCTACAGGAAATAATCCGCAGAAAAATCCGCAGGAATAGAACTTTTTTTTGTAGTGGGTTTTCTTGAGGCTTACTATATTTCACATGATTCTACTTTAATTTTACTGGTCTTTGAATTATAATTTAGCGTGTTTGTATATATGTTGTTCTCCTTCCTATTCAACATATATGATTTGCTTTCTAATAATAAGCCCAGAGTAAATATCGTGTGGATGAAAACAATCTGATGGTTTCCAAATTTTTTGACCATGTTATGAGAAAACTAAAAATTTAGACTATGAATCTATTGTAAAGGCATAAAATAGGGATAATGCAAAAATTTTGGAACCCAAATACAAAGAGGAAATGTAATGATATGTAACTTGAAAATGGATTTTCATTTTTGAGATTGGGTCCCTGAAAAACATTTTTAGGACACAAATTTAGTCCCATTATGTAGATCTCAAAAAAAAGAAGAAAACAACACCAAGAACGCTTGAAATGGAGGTTAGACTGTGAATTTATGGAGGAGGGAAGTTTCGAGTCCAATTCAGATTCGGGTCAAGTCAACCCAACTAGAGGTTGAAGAAACCTCTTGATGATATAGTGTTTTGGTGATAATAAATGTGTTTTATGTTTTGTAGGAATTATGAATGCTTACGTGAGAAAATGTTTTTTATATCATGATTTCTTAGTATAGTTTTGCATACTCAAGCATTGGTTTTCCAAATGAGATTTTACACACAACACTTTCAAGAATACTTAAGTATTGATGAAAGTGTTGATAATACTTGAGTATAGTATGTTAATATTTGAGTATCGTTTTTGAAAAGTCAGTCTTTAAAACACAACACTTTCAGACATACTTGAGTATTGGTAGACGTGTTAGCAATACTCAAGTAGTATTTCTCAATACTCGAGTATCATACTTCAAAATCAATTTTCAAACTCAAAACTTTCAAGGATATTTGAGTATTGATAAAAATGTTGATAATACTCAACTATTATATGTCAATATTCAAGTACAAAAATAGAAATTTTGTCAGCACAACACTTTTAAGTATATTTGAGAATAAGAGAAAAATGGTCATTACAATAGTAAAAAAACTCAGTACTCGAATACGGTTGGTAATACTTAAGTATCGAGGCTATTTCACAATACTTTCAAATGCACTCGAGTAAGAACAAAAATGTTTGTATTTCTGAAACCAACAAACACTCAAGTATGGGTTTTCATACTCGAGTATTAAAGTTTACTTGCAACACTTTTAAAAACACTCGAGTATAAGCAAAAGTATTGTGACCTTAAGGCTTCAAAACCCTCGAGTATGGATTATGGAACTTGAATATATATTTAACAGTACTCTCAGAAATTCTCAAATATCATTGGAAGTAAAGTTACTTCTTCTAAAACACTTCCAGTAGAGCTCAAGTATCAACAAAAGTGTTATAAGACCTCGAACAACCAATTTTATACTCAAGTATTGACTTCAAAATCTCAGCTCTGATAGAATGAATTTCAAATGACACTCAAGTTTTGTTTTCAACACTCACGTATTCCTTTATTTTCTTTAGATATTTTTCAAACATCACTCGAGTATTGTGAAGCATACTCGAGCACTCACTTTATATGACCATATATCAGAGCGTCAGAGATTTTGAATTTATTCATAATATTTCATTTTCCATGCTTAAATATTTTAAGCCCCATCTACTATCATAAATGCTTCTTCATACTTAACAATAGGGCATGGCTCTTCTGATAGCTTCTCTGGAGTGGGTTCAATAGACATAATCTTAGGTAATGACCATGTTGTCTATCAGAAGCATTTAATGCACAACGATGAACAATGAAGTTGAGTGTAACAGAAATGAAGCTGTCTAATTGGTAGTTATTACTACCCATGTATAAATAGAAGAGCATTCATGATGGAAGATAGACAACAACTACCTACGAACTGCCATTGATTATACGTACAACAAATTCCTCTGTTATACTCTCCCAAAAATTTGTACTTCAGTATTTAGCATTCAACTAATGTGAGAGAATTTATATTGTCCAAAATCATTATTTCAGAGAGAAACTCAAGATTGGGGAATTTTGAGAAGGTTGTTGTGACTACAGAGATAAAAGGGGAGTGTGATCCTCTATTTTCTTGGGTTTGTCAGGGAAAGTGAAATTTGTCATTGTAAGGGCTTGAAGAGCCCGGAATATTGTTGATAGTGTATTTGTAGATCTTATAGGTGTTTTGAGGATTGAGCATAGGTTAAAAGGATCAAACCAGGATAAATCGTTGTATTGATTTTCTACTCTAACTCTCTCGATGACTTTTCACTGAAACCTCTCTATTTGCTGTTTAACTTTAAATTTTTAAATGGTTATCAATTCACTCCCTTTAAATTTTTAAATAGTTACCAATTCACGTCGTTTCACCATTCATTAAAAAATTCTAAAATTATGTGTTTCATACTGGATCATAAAAAATGGAAAATAGATTGAGCCATTTGTTTTGGCCCAACACTTGTTAAAAAAAGTAGAGAATTGAGCCTCATTTTTAGCCCATCAACACAATCAATATATATAAAATAGCGGAGCTCTAAATTGCATGCCAATGCCACTGTTCATAAGCCATTCTCCTCATCTTCACGCATTGGGCTCCGTGTCGGCTGAAGCCAAGTTTGCCCGCCCATTCAAATTTCTCCTCATCTTCAGAAGCCATTCTCCTCATCTCCACCAAAATCACTGTTCGAACAAGCAAACTTTTAAATTTCAAAACCCCCGCCATTTTCGAATGTGCCCAAAACCTTCTTTCATCTCTCAGGCTCCGTTCCTTTTCCGTCAGAAGCCACCCCCTTCTTTTCTCCCTTCCTTTTCCGTCAGAAGCCACCCCTTCTTTTCTCCCTTCCTTTTCCATCTCTCAAACGCTCCGTCGTTTAGCTTATCCAGCACCTATAGTTCGATGCTTATGGATTTTCAGAAGCCACCCCCTGCGATAATTTTTCGCACGTCACTTCAAGAAGCAGTTCTGCCCAAGACGGCGAGAATACCCAAACTTCATTCACACTCACGAGAATACCCAAACGTCACTTCAAGTAGCTGAGACGCAGGAAGTGGGATACACATGGTCGTGAGCTCATGAAAGATGACGGCGAGGTTGAAGAATAGAAAGAAGAGAGGGCATGTAAGCGCGGGCGGGGAGTCAAATATTTCCAACGAGGAAGCAATGACGTTGGGGAGTGTGTGCGACAGATTAAAAAATTTTCTCCAAGAACTAGAACCGCCCTCCATTACCTCACTCATCCTCACCTTCAAACCCTTCTTCTCAGGTACCTCTCTCCTACTCTGTGGTTTGAAAATGATTTCTTTTTGTTCCTTTACTCTCTCTTTTGCTTCTTACTGTGTTTTTTGTTCTTGTCCAAGTTCGGAAGTTAATGGGTGGTGAGGTCCTCGTAGATAGAGACCTACAAGGAGTTGCAGCTGAAAAAATGGTGAGAACTCTGATTAATGGCGGGTGCTACTTTGTAGGGGTCTGTGGAGCTTTTCTC
>JANTPZ010084820.1:0-10890 GCA_025593235.1 Vachellia pachyceras
CACCGGAGGATGCTTTCAGCAACACTAGGTATGGACGTTTGCCGCTGGAGGACGCAGCAGGTCGTCGTCGAATGGTTGCTGTTGGAATGGAGGGAGGGCAAAAATGGATTTTGGGGGGTGGAATTACAAAACTTAACTTTTTAGATGGAATTGATTTTGGGGGTATGAGATGGATATGGAAATGGAATTGTGTCAAATTCCATCCAACCAAACAAGCCATTGTCATGGAATTGGACTCCAATTCCATTTCCATGCTTACAATTTCATCCTACCAAACGGGCCCTAAGCGTTTGTATCGAGGAATTGATTCTGTTTTGACATGTTCGACATTTTGCTTGAAAACAAAGAGAGTCTGAGGGGCAGAGTGATTACAGATCAGTCCAAGAAAATGACCACACCCGCAAGGAATATGCCCCTAAAAGCAAGAGCATGAGCAGAATGGCTTGCCTGAGCCTTTTTGGCTGTCTTCTGTCTCTCTCTCTCTCTACATATCTATATTGTGTGTGTGTGTGTGTGAGAGAGAGAGATTGATTGAGATTTGAGATTTCTGAATCCTCTCATCGGCATGATGAGATACTCTGTAAATCTTGGAGGAGGGAAAAGGCAGAGTTTTTTTTCCCCAAAAAAGGCATGGTTATTATAGTGAAGCGTGGAAGATCCCAATTCATTCAATTCTAAATTCTAATTCCTTGGATTTGCAGTTCCATCCAAAGTCCTTCCAAAGTAGAAAGGTCACCTCTTGATATTACGATTTGACTTTCTTTTTATTTGAATAATATTGTTGTTCAAATAAAAGAGAGAGAGGGAATAGAGGGTGTGAAAAAGCTGTTTTTTCTGCCTTGGGAGGTACCCGCACAGTCCTAGTAGGTTAGGACAATTACTGAAATAGGACACTTTACCAATGTTATGTGATCATGAACCCCACAAAGGCTTTTTCAAGAAAACAGAAAAGTAATAGTAATAAGTAGTAATAATACCTTCATTTGGGTAGAAGGAAAGCCAACTAAGCCACCATAAAAAAGCAAACTGAACACACTCGTATACTTCCTCTCTAACCCATCGCAACATTCCATCTTCAATCCCTCCTCCTCTTCTTCTAAACCCACCAAAAACCAAAACTTTCCTTCTTTCCCGAACCATAGGAATCCCTTCACCTACTCCTTTCTTTTCTGTTGCCTTCAAGACACAGTCCAACAATGGCAAATGAGTCTCCACCCCAGATGCAGCTGAACCAGCAGCAGCAGGAGGCTTACCCGAACCGTGCTCCTCACGGGTCTGTGGGGGCCGTGATTGCGGTTCTGGCCGTCATCACGGTGCTGGGGGTGATAGCGGGCATGATAGGCAGGCTGTGTTCGGGGCGTCGGGTCATGGGTCTGGGAGAGTACGACTTGGAAAGCTGGGTGGAGACCAAATGCTCCTCCTGCGTGGACGGCAGAATCCCGGCTCCTCCCGCTCCACGGCGGCCGGCGGAGGATGCTGGGACGCCGGAGGAGGAGGCGGCTCAGGAGGTAAAGGAAGATGAAGAGCAAGAGGAGGAGGAAGCGGGCAACGAAAGAGTTGGTACGCAGTGAGAAATTTGAGGTAGGGAATGGCCGAATGGGGATGTAATGGGAGTCCTGAATAGTTGTTGTATCCCTGTGATTTCAATTTAGAGGGACACTTGTTGTTGTTGTTAGTGTTGGGAATTTGGAATGAATGGATCTATCCGGCCTCAGCTCAGCTATGAACTGATACTGAACAGACAAACACACCTACCCGTTTACGTTAATGTAGGTTACATTTGTTTGTTAAATTATAGAGAGAGTGGGGAACAATGATGTTTGTTGTGTGAAGGAGAGAGAATAGGGACGGCTGCGTCACCTGCCTCTTGCACCCTATGAGTTGCTGTCTATCTGTCTGAAAACTCCATGTGACGCTTCTCCTTTCAAAACTCTCCCATTTCCTTCCTCTGTTCTTTTCCTAACATTCCCTTTTCATTTGTGTATAAAACAAGGAGTTGCGGATTCACATTCACATGTAGACCCTGCATCATATACAACAATAGATTTATCAAACAAAAGGCCCCTCATCATCTGCCTTACCACCGTTTCACACACAAGGGAACTGTGCATCTGCTCGCTTTTTTTTTAAATAGCTTTTACAGTAAAATTTAGGTTTAGAGAATAGATTTTAGAAAATAGAATATAAGGTAAAACCTAAATTTTAATAAGTCATTTATGTTTGGGAAGTTATTAACTTTTATGGATTTTGAAGTAAAAAAGTGGGTAGGAAAGAGAAAAGATAAAGAATGAAAAGTAGGAAAGAGGGGAGAGAAAAAGTAGGAAATATGAAAGAGAAAAGAGAAAAAATATAAAAAAGGAAAGAGAAAAAGTAGAAAAGAGGAAAGAGAAAACCTAAATTTTGAAACTTATGTTTCAAACTGAAATTACATAACCAAAATAGTTTTTCAGACAAAATTTTATATTTAATAGAACCTAAATTTTAGATTTAAACCTAAATTTTAAAATCAAACTTATGCCAAACCGTTAGTCCAATTCAAAAAAATAGTGTACCCGCGGTGGGTAAATTTTTTTACCAGAAATAATGTTTGAATGTACATTTTGGAATCCAAACGCGCTTCCAAGTAATCACATCATCAAGAGCCCGCCAATATACGTGGGCCCCCAAATTTTGACTGCAACCAGTTCCCCCAAAGTGGACATGTGTAAACTCTTTTTGGCCCAAAAACCAGAATCAGTCCTCTTTAATATGCTACTTAAAACTTTCTTACGCGCTTTTAGACATCTATTTTCTTTTTACATGTTTCTCATATATGCATATATATATCATGGAAAGTTAGCAACGACTATAAAAACATGAATATAAAAAATTTTGCACAGAAGTCACATAAATGTAATATGTATTCAAAAAGATATGACTCAGGAGGGCACCAATTTGATTTTGATTTAACGGGGAAAACTACTTTTTTTAATATGATTTATTGGTTTCGATTAATGTAAGCGTGTTTCTCAAACGTTAACTCAAACTGTTCTTGATGGGTTTTTGAAGCAGGCACGCGTTGACTCACTGGTGTGTTGCCCATGAAAGTGTAATCTTTTTAAATAGTGAGAACCAAATGTTATTAGGGGCACACAAGTATGTGCCTGTCCTTTCATAGATAATGTGGCATGATCATGTTGCTTTTGTGTGAAGATATGGCAAAAGATAAATGAATAGTTGCATGCACCACTGCTTTTATTTAGTTACGCCAATAAAATTGTCAAAGGGATCCATCAATGGAAGCTGTTTGGATGGATTTTTTTATACGCATTATTAGCAAAAAGTGGAATCCCAATAATAATATCGCATAAATATATATATTGTCTCATGTGTATGATTCCAATTTATTTGCCTCATCATCTTCCCACTCATACCCAAATTCCTTGAAAAGTTTAATTGAATCTTATCGCAGCTAAAAGGGCCGTTTTATATCCAAATGCATAATAATAAATACATCAATTAATCAACCAAGTTCTCAACGAAGATTCGTGACTGTTGCATGCCATGTATATTATTTTCAATGTGACTGCAATATCTCCCCTTTGGAAATGAATGACTACGCAAGGCTTTTCCGTGCTGCAGAAGAGTACCACTTCATGGGCTTGTTTGGTTTACCCGTTAGGCTAGGAAAAGCCATTTTGGGCTAACACCCAAAATGAGTTCTTGTTTGGGTTGACCGTTGCAGAACGGTGTTATGAGGCAACGGCATTCGTCCAAAATGAGTGCGACGTACAAGTGCTTCTGAGATTCTCCATTACTACTGTTCTAGTACGCTTGCAGGAATCTCTCAGCCTTCGGAGACTCAGCTTACCCTTCCCCTAATAACTTTGCTCCCATTCGTCCTCCTCCTCCTTGTTGCGCCTTCGGCTACCAGTTCGTAGCCTCTGCTTTGCATTCCTTCCTTCCTGGCATCAACGATCGTAGCTCAACAGCCTTCAAAAAACGCCGGTGACGCTCACGGTTAGGCAGAGTGACAGCAGAACGGCCGAGCAAGACTACGAGTAGAAAAGCTGAGGTCGACTACGGGGTCTGTGGTGCGTGGACTGTGTTGCAGCTGGAGGCGTCGAATGTGAGGTGAGTGTCTACAGTGCTGGTGCTGGTGTGAGCAGAAGGCGATGAGAGAGGAGCTGGAGGCTGGAGCGAAGGCGTCACCTGTGTGGAGCATTGAGACAGACCGCGAAACAGCTTCAGAGACATCTGCATCGTCCTCCTTGTTCCCTCTCCTGGAGCTCGATGAAAATGGCGAGCCCATCGTTGCCCCTCTGGGAGAAATGAGAAGGGTGACGGAGGGAGGAGAGAGAGTGGGGAGTGACAGAGGTGTTGGTGAGGTCGCCGTTGATGCTGGACCAAGAGCACGGGTGGCCGTCCGAAAGAAGAAGAGGAGGGGGGCGAGAGAGAGAGAGAGGAGAGAGAGGGTTTTTACAAAAAAAAAGTCATTTTGTCCAACGGTTTATCCAAACGTAACTACATTTTTACCAACGGATTATCCAAACATAAAATTTTTTCATTCTACAAAAAGTCATTTCCAAAAGTCATTTTCCCCAACGGTCGTTCTCCCAACGGGCTAACCAAACAAACGTGTGTTTAGAAAATCCGTTAGGAAAAATGAGTTACGGGTTTCGAAGTGGTTTTATGGATTTCAAGATAGTTTTACAGATTTTGAAATGGTTTTACAGATTTTGAGATGGTTTTACCTTTACGTATATATACCGTTGGAAAAAATGAGTTCCAAAAAGGCTTTATGTTCATTAAGAGTCTCTAGTCGGTCTACTTATGCTTTGTTCATCTAATCTTTAATGGCCTCATTAATTTTTTTTTCATCACTGTCTTATTGGTAACTCTTCCTCATGCGCCTGCCTCTCGAGCTCTTTAATCTCCAAGTCACTTGAGTGTCATCTTTTACCTATCTAGAGGTTTTCTTGTTCAACCCGTCTTCACTTATCACTTAGCTAGAGATTTGATTGATCCTCTTACACATACGAAGTTGGTAAATTCGAATTCAGACTTGAGAAAATTTTATAAGATAAGCAGTCAAAACAATAAAATGATTTGGTAAAACCTAACACGAATATGATAATATCTAATACGAAATTGATAATACATACTTAATAAAATTCTGCAACGGAATCTTACTAATGTATGTATCTAACTTTATAATATATAAATTGAGAAGCATTGGTGGTCCAACCACTGTGTGGTGGGGTTTGGAGCTTTGATGGTTCCCATTGCCGTCAGAGCTCTAACTAGCGGTCACCAGTGGGCGGGCGAAACTCCAACTGCTGGTTGCTGGCGGCGGAGGTAGTCCTGGCGGTGGCTGAAGTTTTATTTAAAAAAATTGTTTAGGAGTATTTTTGTCATTTCATTATAACTAGTATTCATTCTGAGATTTTTGAAATTGGAACAACCATTCTATCATTTTTTATTTTTCAAGTACTTTATATGTCATTTTCCCTTGTAAAAATGAATAAAATAAATAAAGTTTAATTAAAAACCATTAATTACAAAAGTTAAATAAAAATGAAATAAAACACGAGAGTTATAAATTTTTTTCTTGCTCATCTGTCGCCCAACCGCCTGGAAGGCGGGCAACTTGCAAGCAAGCCAGTAACCCGAGAAACTGAGAAAGAGATTAATGATTATTATTGCTATTTTTAGTTTGCTTGTTTATTAATTATGTCCTGATGGGAGAAAAGGAGTAAGGTGTCGGGCATCCTTGCCTTTGGCTTCATCAAGTCGATAACTTGGGGGTGTCTTTGACTAGAAATTGGCTAATGGCTATCAAATGGGCTCGAGAGTGACAAGTAAAAGCGCCATATCTTATCAGACAGAGAGGGAAGGGAAGCCGATCCCTGTAAAGTGTAAAGGCCCCTGCCTTTTTATTTTATAATTGCTGCATCCCTTTTTCCCTATAAATTTCTGTCTCTCTATCTGTTTCCCTCTCTATCTGGGAGGAGCTCAGAGAAGAGTCTAGAACCTCCCATCAATAGATTTATACCTGCTTACCCTTAAGACCCTATTTGTAACACTCTTGCTCATTTTGGTTACTGAACTGAGAATCGCAACACATATGGGGAGACCAAGGTGCTTCCTGGACATTAGCATAGGAGATGAACTTGAAGGCAGGATCGTGGTTGAGCTTTACAACGATGTCGCTCCCAAAACCACTGAGAATTTCAGGGCTCTCTGTACCGGTGAGAAGGGCATTGGTCCCAACACCGGGGTGCCGCTCCATTTCAAGGTACTCCTCTTCTTTCTTTTTAAATCATTTTCCTCTTTCTGTTTATAGACTCGTACTAGCCATTTGTCGTTTCGGTTGCCGATTGGCGGATATGCCATTTTTTGACTGAGCTATATCAATTTTTGGTGATGTTCATACTTTGATTCTTGTCCAAATTTGGGAATTCTTTGTTCCATTGGTGCTTCAACGCGATGAGCCTGATTTTCTTCAGCTCACGCTGATACAGCGTGCTGATTTAAAAAGGATGTCTGGGGAATGAATATGGCATATAGTTCTTTATGAATGATACTTTATTCTCTTTTTGACTTCTCCAATGGGGAGCCCCTTTTGAGTATCTGTTGCCTGGAAACTCCGGACTTTGCAGTAATCGAAAGATTGTAAAACTCGTTCATTGCTTTTGATCGATGATCTGGGCAAAGACGGTTATGCCTTTTATCATTTTGACTGCGAATGTTTGTTTTATGTTGGTTGGATTTGGTTCTTTATCTAAGTAAATTTCTTTTGGCATTTATCAATAAAGTGGATTTTTATGTCTGTTATCTTAGACATGGGGTCCTTAAAGGCACTAAATTCTTTCACAAAGAAATGTTCCGCTCTGCTTTATTTTTGGGTAAAATACCATAGGTTCTATTTTCTCTTTAATGATGGCCATCAAACATGAGCAGAAGAAGCTAATTATTCGACAGCGTCTGTTCTTAATTCAGTGCATCAGTGATTACATATACCGAGCTGAAATTGAATGAAGAGCTCTCTTTGGATGTAGTACAGTATCACTGTGTGGGCTCTGCTTTGTGCTAACTGATGAGGTAGTTTTAGCCTATTAGCTCTAACATTATGGTGCCTTGTGTGTTCTTAATTTTATTATATCGTTGGTGCCCCATTAGACAGCAAATTATATTTTTGCTGTCTCTTAAGGTGAACTGGCATGTGGACGCAGGATCAAAATCATGCATATAGAATGAAACATAATATTTCATATTTTTATTGTCTCATTTTAAATTGTTATGTGCATTGTAAATACTAAGCTTGTTCTTATAATCAATGCCCCCACCCCTTTTTTCCTCAGAATGTTTTGATTTAAAGCTACTGCCCTGCTATTGTTTTCAGAGCTCAACTATTGGACTCACATTGTATTCTGATGTGTTTTTAGGGATCTTGCTTTCATCGTGTAATTAAAGGCTTTATGATCCAAGGAGGAGATATATCCGCTGGAGATGGTACAGGAGGAGAGTCTATTTATGGCCTGAAGTTTGAAGATGAGAATTTTGAGTTGAAGCATGAAAGGAAAGGGATGCTATCTATGGCCAATGCTGGTCCTGACACAAATGGGTCTCAGTTTTTTATCACCACAACCCGAACTTCGCATCTCGATGGCAAGCATGTTGTATTTGGGAAGGTAGTCAAAGGAATGGGAGTGGTCCGTTCAATTGAGCATGTGACAACGGGTGACAATGACCGTCCCACTCTAGATGTTAAAATCGTGGATTGTGGAGAAATCACTCAGGGAGCAGATGACGGAATATCTAACTTTTTCAAAGATGGTGATACTTATCCTGATTGGCCAGCTGACCTTGATGAGAGCCCTAGTGAACTGAAATGGTGGATGAATGCTGTAGACTCCATTAAAACTTTTGGTAATGAGTACTACAAGGTATAATAGCTTTATTTAGTCAAATCGTGATATGCTCATTCTCATTCATCTCCCTCGTTTGTGGGAAGGATGATGTACCCATCAAAAGCAGCTAGAAGCAAATGCAATGTTTTTTTTTGGGACTGCTAATGGTTGTTCAATGCTGATGCTTATATATTCTTTTGATTCTTGGTAAAATACTTATTTTTAATTTTTTCCCCTCCTGATAGAAACAAGACTATAAAATGGCTCTCAGGAAGTATCACAAGGCTTTACGCTACCTGGATATTTGCTGGGAGAAGGAAGGGATTGATGAAGGTATGCTAACTCCTGGTAATTGTTTTGCTTGATTGTACAGTAGCTGTGCTACAGACCCAAAATTCTGCCTTTTTTGCATTTGATAATGTGTTTATGATATGCCTTTTGCAGAGTTGAGTTTAAATTTGAGGAAAACGAAGTCTCAGGTTTTTACAAACAGCTCTGTAAGTCCAAAGCTACTTTCTTTTACACTGTGAGATGCAGTTTTAAATTACACTTAATTTCACAGCTTACAATTAACTATCCAATTCTCTGTTGAATCCTGTTAAATTAATCTGACATGATAACTGATTTAGCTCCCTCCCTAGTGCTTCTCTTTTACTTAGTATTCTGTTTCTGGTATTTTGCATTTTAGGCTTGTAAACTAAAATTGGGGGATCTCAAAGGAGCATTGCTAGATACAGAATTTGCTATGCGTGACGGAGACAACAATGTCAAGGCTCTGTTCCGTCAAGGACAGGTACACTTATCTCCATTGAAGGGCTTTATGTTAGAATTTAGTGAGTGCTTGAGAAAGTTTCAGATACTGGAGAGATCTATTAAACCTTTTTCTTTATTCTAAAAAAAGATCTTTAAAAGAAATAGAAATACCAACTCTTGATCCAAAACCATATTACCTTTATTCAGAAGTTGAGTACCTTTTTGTGTCTTCCTGATGGCGTTGCATCCATTTGAGCAGGCGTACATGGCACTTAATGACATTGATGCTGCAGTTGAAAGCTTTAAGAAGGCGTTGGCGTTGGAGCCAAATGACGGTAAGCCATGATTTTAGTTCCAGGTCTTTTGTCATAAACTCTCCTGTGTTTCGCCAACAAGTGGACCTCATTCTGAAATTCCGTGATCTGTGTAATTCAAAGTCACTAACTTTAATATTTTATTTTCAGCTGGAATAAAAAAGGAACTTGCTGCTGCCAGGAAGAAGGTGAGTCACGAGTACATCTATCTAAACTTGGTCGCTCTATGAGGCATTCAAACTCTTGTTGATGATCTAACTGATTATAATGCTTTGAACAGATTGCTGATAGGCGTGATCAGGAGAAAAGGGCATATAGCAAGATGTTCCAATAACATTTCCAGAGTGAGGTAGACAAGCTAATCACCACAGCGAATACAAATGTAAAAGATTGGAAGTAGACGATGGAATGGTTACGTTATAAATGAAGATTCTCAATCAACGATTTTTGCATTGTTTTACAGAGAACTCTTTCAAGTCTCTAGAAATATTTTGTAATCCTCTTGGAAACATCTCTTGTGATTTTATCTGGTGGACCACAGATTGTAATGCCTCTGATTTTTACGAGTTTATTAATTATTATTTCATATCTCTTGCTGACATCATCTTATGTTAATGATGGGAAGCCAAGACAGAAGAAGGATTTCAGAACAAAATTAAGCCTTTCTTATTTAAATATCTATTAAATAAATATCTACCTACGTATTTATTTTACTTCAATTAAATTAACATACTTTGTTTTTATGTTAAAAATGGGTACTTGTAGTAACGCAGGAATTACGACATGAAGCTCTCATCATGTCATCATAGTCAGCGCAACACGATCATCATGTAAACGCTCCTTCGTCGGCAAAAAAAAAAAAAAATGTAAACGCTCCTTCATTAATTAGGACATGAAAAAAGTGGAATACAAGTCAAAGTCCATTGATTCATTATAGAATTGGGATTGCTCTCATGGTGTTTCAATTTTGAATGAGATATTCCTTATACTCTAAAAAAATAATCTTTTATTTCATTCTTATTAAAAAGAGGTGTTTCATAATATTAAAAAACGGATGCTACTATGTAAGACCAACAAATTGCCATCCATATCCCACGAAGCCCCCACCTTAATTCCATCATTAATCTGTTACATCTGCAACACACATTCATTTCTTCATTCGAAACTTAAAACCTCCTATGCATATGGTCAACCTTGAGCCCTTCTTTTCTAAATTTAAGCATTTCTTATTAATTATATTACAGTATTAGTAGTATGTATTTATGCTCACTGCTTCCACCCACCAACCCATTATCTCATATTGCATCTCTTCGGCCAGCAAAGCAAACTTCCTTTCATAAATCTCAAATGCCACCCCATACTCCTTTTAATCACCGACAATATTACATCAACATTTTCTTTTCTTTTTGGTTCTAGTTGAAATATAGCTGCTTTTGATCGACTCGGTCATGGTCAGGCACATACCCATTTTGGTTTGAAGGTAAAATCCCGGTTTCAAAACACTATTTAATAACTACCCACCCACACAAGTTACACACAAAAGTAAAATAGAAGGGTTTCATTTGGCCATTTGAAAGCACCAAATTTCAAAACCTCTCATGCCTATCCCATCATCTTCTATATATATAAACCCCTTTATGTTGTGAGAAAAACACCACCTCACACATTACCCTCTTTGGCTTGTACTGATCAAAGAAAGCATCAATCTTTTTAAGACAATTTTAGAGCAGCATGGGTTCCAAGTTTTCCCAGTCACTCACTGTTCTTGTTCTGATAGGTTTCATGTTTGGAGCGAGTGTGGCCAACAAGGACTGGTTCTCACCTGGTTTTAACTACACTGACTGGTGGTCCAGATATGGACACCACAAACCCAACAAGACCCAACCACAGTCCAACAAAATCCTTGTGGGTGGCTCTGAGCACTGGCGCTT
>JANTPZ010084822.1:0-10296 GCA_025593235.1 Vachellia pachyceras
AAAAATGAATTTAGGAAGTAGAAACATAATTGGCAAAGTTTTCTAAATTTTATTGTTATTTTCTTTTCAAGTGTAGGTGGGTAACGAGGGTTCCAAATTTAAAATTCTCTTCTCATCCCTATATTTGTTTCTTTCCTCGTTAATTAACAGACCATTGCGTAGTTATACTTGTTCACATTAAACTAACGTTAGCTTTTAGCATATTTTTAATACAAATACTTTTTCTTTTTTGATTTCTTTCATACATCTATTTGGTTATACCAAGAACAAGATCGATGTTAATTGATTTTTTCTACTACTTCTATATTTATTTATTTATTTAATTGTTCCTTTTTTTCATTAAGCACATGTATCATTCCATTAAAAGCAACAATTATTTAGTTCTATTGTATACTAAATGTAAATACCTCTTCCAGCAGGGTTTCAAATATTTTGAAAATGTCTATAGTCATATACACATGTTGGACCTTTTGAGATTATCAACTTTTTCTATTGAACCCAAAAAAAAAAGCAATTTATTTAAAAATGAATTTAGGAAGTAGAAACATAATTGGCAAAGTTTTCTAAATTTCGTTGTTATTTTCTTGTCAATTGTATTTTCTTTTCTTAACAATTGGGTAATGATGAGGGTTCCAAATTAAATATTCTCTTCTCATCCCTAAATATTCTGTAAATTAGCAATAAATGTTTTGTGGCTAAATTCCGTCAATGAATTATTTAATGGATTCGTGATTACATAATGAAAAGAAATTGCAACAAAAATAAATTTTGTTACCAGATTTGCTCACTGTTTTTAGTTAAAAATATTTTAGAACAATTAAAATATTGAAATGAATTTTACAATAGAATCATTTTCAAATTTCATGAAAACAAAATGACTGAATTACAAAGTTGCCCAGTGTCCTCGCAATCAAAACTAGAAAATAATTTCCACGTTAAAATTTTCTTCATCGCACAATATCTTCAAATAAAATAAAAATTAAAACATATATACAATTTTTTTCAACTAATATATTCTAAAGACAATGATTTAAATGAATAATATATCTAAATATCATGAGAAAAATATTTTTACGTATATCATCTCTTTCTAGTACATGCTTCATTTATTTTTATGTGGGAAAGAACTATTATGACTAAAAGCAAAGTTGTATTAAATATATAGAGATATGAAGAATTTCTTCTCTAGTTACTGTATGATAGAAGACTAATTGATGAAGAAAAGAAGAATCATGGAATTTTCTTCTCCATCCTCTCTTGCCAAATGCCCTTTTAATTCCATTCATTAATAAACTTTTTTCCGCAAAACAAAAGAGTATAAAATTCCTTAACGTAATATTCTCTATTTCAAAGTCTTCATATTTACCAAGCATTCTCTCGTTTTTTTTTGTTCTTTTAGTTTGTGATGAGTGAGGGTTCCAAATATTCTCTTTCCCATTACTTTTTAAAATTAGTTTTCCCAATTGATAATTAAATACCACTGCATGGTTTTTTTTTTGGTTCAGTACATAAACTTTTTGCTAGTTATATTCATATTTCACTAAATGTGAACACTCCATCAATGTGAATTCAAACCTTAAATAACCACGTATAATAAGCCTTTTCCATTTAATTCAGTTATTCTTATTAGCATGAAAAAACAAGTTTACCATTTTTTAAATCATTTTAGTTACATATACTAGCCCAAATTGACAATTATTCTCAGGCCACAATTGTCCTTTTTGTGCCACCAAAGACGTTATAGTATAGTGGCATGAAAGATTTTGCACGAATATAAAGTGAATGGTTCAATCCTATTTGTAATCTTAAGTCGTCAGTGCATGCATCTTTTAATTAAAAAAGTGTCATCGTTTTTGTGATTCAGGTTATTATATATACATATATATGTGTGTAGTAAACTAGTTTTATAAGGGATATCGTATTCAATATTATATTTATAAATTATATTTTAATCACATTATATTAGTTGTTAAAAATATTTATTTTTTTTAAAATAAAAGTGAAGTATATAATTTAAATTGTTATTAGCATAGGAATAGTTTATACTACTAATAACATATAAAGGATGGAATATATAAAATATAATTCTGTTGCAAATTCACTGTTGTTAAAATATTTTAGAATATGGAACGATTTTACATAAATTTTAGAATTTATCCTTATTAAAAAAATTTATACCATTTCTTATAATAGACTAATTTTTTAATTTCATAACAAGTAGTGCCATTATATTTTTGTTAGACAAATTGTTACTTCTTTAAAAAGAACCAATTGTTCTTGGTCCACCTCTCTTAATTTCTGAAGGTCTTTCCAATTTATTGGAAACGTAAAAGCTTTGTTATGTATTAAAAATAAAAGCTACTTCGCCTCACAATACTTGACCACGAATGAAAGTAAACCCCCTTACCAACCATACACATAATTTTTTCAACTAATATATTTTTAAAGTAATGACAACAGTAATTTAAATGAATAGTCTAATCTAAATACTATCATAAAAGATAAAAATAGCTATATAAATTATTACTTGATGCTTCATTTATTGTTACGATATATGTAAATATTATAACAAAAATAGAATCGCATTTAATTTTGAACAGTAAATAAAATATTGTATTATTGAAAATTTAAAAAAATAAAATTCATAAAATAAAATCGCATACATTTCATTCAATATTGTATTATAGGAAATTTTGAAAAAAAAATACGTAAAAAATAGCATCCATTTCATTCAATATAGATATGTAGTTGACAAGAAAAGGATAGATATATAGAAAATTTTCAATATCAGGCAAATTATATGGAATTTTTCTTCCATACTCGGTACTCACTTCCTATCACTGTTAGAATAATTGATCAAACATAAATAAATATTAAAGTACTTTATTCAACATAACTCATGAAGTACCAAAAAATTCAACTGACTGTCATATGAAGTATCGGAGGTTGCACTATTCAATCCGACAATATCAACTATTTTATTATTAAATAAAGATTTTATAAGAGACATTGAATTCAATATTAAATTTATAAATTATTTTTATTTCACGTTATATTTTGCTAAAAAGATTTATTTTTATCTTAAAACACAAAATGAAGTACATAAATTAAATTTTCATTAGCGTAGGAATAGTTTAAAATACTAATGACGTATTAAGGATGTGATATATAAAAGATGATTCCATCGCAAATTCACTATTTTAAATATTTTAGAATAATTGAATGATTTACATGAATTTTATAATTTACCCTTATTAAAAACTTTTATATCTTTTCTTATAATAGGCTTATTTTTTTCATTTCATGACAAGTACTAGTGACATTATATTTTTGTTAGGCACAATGTTACTTCTTTGAAAAAAGAGCCAATTGCAGAAAAGATGTGTGGAGGTTTCTTGATCCACCTCTCTTTGTTTCTATTTGCAGAAAATACATATAGCCTTGTGAAATTAGCAAGGCGATCTTCAGTCACCTCTCCTTGAAAAAAATTACCATCTATGTAAAGTAATTGTAATGCAGAAAGGGATCCTATAACATCAAAGGGATTTCGATTGAATTGATTCCTAGAGAGAGCAAGACGATTCAAAGATGTGAGATTTCCTAAAGATTTAGGAATTTCACCAATAAAAGAATTACCAGAAAAATCAAGAGAAAGGAGATTCTTGAAAATCCCAATTTGGCTTGTCAATTGACCATATAGTTTTGAATTGAATATAGACAAACTCTCCAATGTGTGTGAAGTGCATCTTGAGATTATTGCCAATATTTCCGAAAATTGTTGATTGCAATTTTTGTTTGACAAAGAAACACTTTTCAAGCTACAAATGTTTCCTAAAGTGCTTGGAATTTTCCCTTCAAGCTGATTACATGGCAGATCAAGAGTAACCATAGAAGTCAAATTCCCTATCTCTTTTGAAATAAATCCATTCAACTTGTTTGATGGTAGAGAAAGAGACTTGAGTCTATTCAAGCGATAAAACCATTCAGGGATAGAATTACTGAAGGCATTATCAGATAAATCAAGATCTTCAATAAAGGTGAGGTTTTGAATACCATTTGGTATGGAACCTTGCAAATCATTATCTCTTAATTGAAGAGAAACCAAATTTTTTAGTTGAAAAATCCACCTTGGAATAGAAGAAACTCCAAAATCATAAGAATAAGAAAGATCAAGGATTGCCAAAGATGTAAAATAAGCAACAATGGGTGGATTAAAATGATGATGAAGAGCACACCATGTCAAGTGCAACTCCTTAGTGAGGGAAGTGATTGCAAAACATGCAACCAATCAAATGCATTAGATAGATTCACATAACTTAACTGCATATATTTGAGTGAAGAAAGGGATGAAAGCCATTGAAGATCCTTTGAAAAGAATAATATGTTGTACACGTAATCCCCTTCAAGATGAAGATAGTGTAGACTAGAAAGATTTCCACTTTGATTAGGAATGTTTCCAATGAAATCATTACCTCCAAGGTCAAGATTGATTAAACTCAAAAGGTTTGCTATTTGGTGAGGGATGCTTCCACCTAATCTTGCATTAGAGAGGTTAAGATATGTTAAACTCTTCAATGAGCCTAGAAAACTTGGAATCTGTATGTTGCCAAAGTTGTTGCCACTCAAGTCCAAGTAACTGGAACGTTTCAAATCAAGTATTGAAGGATGTATTTCACCACCAAGCCATAGAGTTTCATTAGCACAAGAAGCATAGTAATAAGGAGGTGAAGTTCTCAAATGAAGTTGAAGAACATGCCCAGTTATGTTGTCGCAAACAATCGATGTCCAATTGCAACAATCTATCTTCTCAGACCAAGAGGTAAGCCTACCTGAAGGATAAAGAAGATGTTGCTTGAAATGAAGAAGGGCTTGCCGCTCACTTGAAATGCAAAAAACTTGATCAAATGCTTCACTTATGCATAAATGATTTATTACTAAGCTAAGCAACCATAGTAAAATAAGAACGCAACTATTGTTGTAGAAACCCATGACAATTTTCTTAGTGGTACTTGATTTTTATGAATCTATATGCATCTCTTCACAGATTTGTTAATATTTATAATGTTATAGTAGGGGTCTCTATAGTGTGGATGGAAGCTTTCATGTCTATGTCCACCATTCTCTCTTTCCACCTAATTTTATAAACTTTCTCCAAAATTTCTACATAAAAAAAGTAAGAGATATTATTTCTACACATATTTTGAACATCATTATTATTAAATTATTCAAATGCATTTAGCTATTAATTATTATCTGTACTTTCTTTTGTTGCCCATTTTTCATTGATGTTATGTTGTTGTCTACTTGTGTTGTATGGTGTTAGGCGTCTTCCACTTTTGGGAGGCATACCTTGCCAATGAAAATGCTTTTAGTGTATGGTGTTATGTGTCTTCCACTTTTGAGAGGCATACTTTGCCCAATGAAAATATGACTAGTTAGGTATGGCAAAAAATTTGTTAGGTATGACAATTTATATAACAATATTAATAAGTACATATTTTATAATCAAATAAGGGTGGATTTTATGATATATTGAATTATATTTATGAATATTTTATTATTTAACAAACTAGATTGTATATCACATTATAAATCAAGCAAATTAGTCTGATGAAAAATAATAAATATATCATTTAGTTGGCTTCCTTAATGTCTTTTAAAAAAAATCAATTGACTCTTATATGATGAACCGAAGGTGTGTCACTATTCAACAAGTCCAGACAATATCAACTCTTGTATTATTAAATAAAGATTTTATAAGAGACATCAAATTCAATATTATATTTATAAATTTGTTATATCACGTTATCTTAGTTGTTAAAAATATTTATTTTTATTTAAAATAAAAGTGAAGTATATAATTTGAATTGTTATTAGCATATGAATAATTTAAACTACTATTGACGTATTAAGCGATGGAATATATAAAATATAATTCTTTCACAAATTCATTGTTTTTAAAATATTTTAGAATTATGGAATGAATTACATGAATTTTATAATTTATCCTTATAATAGACTCGTTTTTTAATTTCATGACAAGTAGTGATATTAATTTTTTTGTTGGACACAATGTTACTTCTTTAAAACAGAGCGAATTACAGAAAATATATGTGGAGGCTTCTTGGTCCATCTTTCTTAATTTCCAAAGGTCTTTTCAATTTATTGGAAACCTTTCCATGTTAAAAAAGTAAAAGCTTTGTTGAATATTAAAAAAATGAGGCAAATTATATGGAATTTTTCTTCTATACTAAGTACTCACTTTGCTGACACTGTAAGATAGAATAATTGATCAAACATAAACAAATATTAAAATAATTTATTAAACATAACTATATTTAAATAATTTATGACAATGGAGTTGGTTGTTTAATCATCTTTTTATTATTGGAAAAGGAGAAAAAATAGCCGCCATTAATATACAGATGACAAATAACAACAATAAGAATAAAGTTTTATTCAATTCGGAGGGATCAATTACATGAATCACATGGTGTTATTGAGTTCGATCGAAACTAAAACCTTAAATAGAATAGTAACTAATAGGTCTCACTGAATAATCTCTTTGAGGGTCATCTAGTGTCTTCCTTTAAGGCTCCGAATAGCTTAATCAACCTCTCTCTTTAGTGCATTCATTAACTTTCTCTAAAGATGTTTAAATCATCTCAAAGAATTTGTTTTATTTTTAATATATTGACACACAAAGATATATTTAATGTTTATATTTTCTGTATTTAATGCTTATATTTTACAAACTTTTAATGTGTCTATTACATATATATATATATATATATAAGGAGTTCTAACCATTATTTATAGCTTCAACAAGATAACACACTTATTGAATGAATACCATATAATATTGGGCTTTATCATGAATGGTAGTCCAATTCATGATAATTTTAGAGTCATTTGATCGGTTCAATGTCACTTCCTAATTTCTTTCTCCATACTTTCAATATCTACTTACCCTCCACTTAATGTCCCGTTATTAGAACAAATTTTAAAGATAGATACTTGATAATGATTTAGATGTATTCTGTAAAATTATTTGGAGGGAAGCTTTCAAATTTCAATATCTCTATAATGTGGAGGGAAGCTTTCATTTCTTATTTCCATCATTCTCTCTTGCCAGCTAATAATCTAAACATTCTACAAAATTTATATAAAAGTAAGAGATTATTTCTACAGATTTTTTGAACATCCTTATTATTAAATTATTCGAATGCACCTAATTATTAATTATTATCAATCCTTTCTCTGTTGCCCATTTTTGCAATTGTTATGTTGTCTACGTGTGATACATCGTGTTGGGCGTCTTCCACTTTTTAAAGTCCTACTTTGTTCTATGAAAATACGACAAGTTAGGTACGATAAAAAAATTGTTAGGTAAGAAGAAAATGTTTGGTAGGACAATTTATCTTACAATTTTAATAAGTGCATATTTTATAATTAAATAAGGGTGGAATTAGGATATATTGGATTACATTTATAAATATTTATTATTTAACTAACTAGATTATATATCACTTTATAAGTCAAACAAAGTAGTTTGAGAAATAATGATGAATATATTAGTTAGTAAACTTTCTTAATTTTTCAAAAAAATTCAACTTGCTCTCATATGAATAATCGGAGGTGGCATTATTCAACAGGTTCCAACAATATCAACTATTTTATTATTAAATAATGTTTTTATAAGAGACATCGAATTCAATATTAAATTTATAAATTATTTTTTATCACACGTTATATTAGCTGCTAAAAGGATTTAATTTTATTTTAAAATACAAAATGAAGCATATAATTTAAATTTTTATTAGCATAGGAATAGTTTAAAATAATTATGACGTCACTACAAAATAAATTCTTGCGGATTTTGGCTAAAAATCCATAGAAAAAAGGTTTTATGTGGATTTTAATCCACAGGTATAAGGTTCGTAGAAATTTATTTTCCTGCGGATTATTGCCTACGAATTTTCCTGCTGGTAAAATGCGCAAGAAAATATCTGTAGGTAAAATTCGCAGGAAATTCCGCAGGTTATAAATCCGTAGGAAAATTTGAAAAAAAATTTAAAAATATATTTTAATTTGGTAACATTTTCCTAGTGTGATATGAATATTGTTTTTGTAAATATATGAATATTTGAATTTAGTAACATTTGATGCTTATTTGCAATCCACGTTTCAGCATTTTAAAGCTTTATTGACAAAGCCCCCATAGCTGTGGGCACATTAAGAAAGGTGATGCCATTAGGCCTTGAATTTGCATTCTCCCTTCCACCAAAAAGATCAAGAACCTCGAGGCATTTCCCATTGATAGCAACATCAGATATCATTGTATTCTAGCCGAAGATGTTCGTTTTAAGGACAGATAATAAGGAATAACGAGAAAGAATGTATACTTGAATGTTTCACAAGAGTATACTCTGCACAGCTTTTCCAGAAGATACAAGCAACACCAGATATCAATGTACACTTGAATGTTTCCAGTATATAATGCATCCAATGCCATAATACACCACACTACTAAAATTTGGATTGAAGTTTATTTACAAGAGAAGATGATCTTCCTGTTCACTCCATCTCAAAATAAAGCTTACATTTTTCTGTTTACTCCCTTCCTCAGACTTATTATTGGTGGCCATAGTTGAAAAGTACCGAGGCTTTTGAAACATGCCTCACATGCCCAATTTAGTAGATGACCACTATTCAAAGAAAAAGAAAAAGTCAAACATTCAAAAGTATAGCCATTGATTTAAAATAGAAATAACAGTATGAAGTGATTTTTCAAAAATAATCACATATAGAAGCATATGTGCATAAAACTAAAACACCAATTTCATGAATGATCACATAATTCTATATGTTAAACTCAGTTTCACAATTACACTCCCAATAAAAATTAGCAAATTTTTAGCTGCAGAAAAGATGTTTTAGCTGCGTATTAAGGATGGAATATATGAAAGATAATTGCATCGCAAATTCACTGTTTTAAAATATTTTAGAATAATGGAAGGATTTAAATGAATTTTATATTTTATCCTCATTAAAAAATTTTATAGCATTTCTTATAATAGGCTCATTTTTTTAATTTCATGACAAGTACTAGTGATATTGTAGTTTTGTTAGGCACAATGTTACTTCTTTATAGAAAAGAGCCAATTGCAGAAAATATGTCTGGAGGCTTTTTGGTCCACCTCTCCTAATTTCCATAGGTCTTTCCAATTTATTGGAAACTTTTCCATGTTCAAAAAGTAAAAGCTTTTCATCATCTCACAATATTTTTTACCAAAGAATACGACGCCATCTAGTGATACACGTGCCCACTAAGTGCTCACCAGCTCATCAAAGGTATATATACACTACTACAAAAGATACTTTTTACATCCTATTTTTAACTTAATAAGCGCCCTTTATCGGGGGGTGTAAGTGTGAGGGGCGTAGAAAGTCAGGCCCTACGGCGCCCTATTTCAGGATAGACGCCGTAGGTAAGACCTACGGCGCCCTATGGTTTGAGAAAGGGCGACGTAGGTAAGACCTACGACGCCCTTTCTCCTTATATAGGACGCCGTAGGTGAGACCTACGGCGCCCTGTACAACGGGAAAGGGCGCCACAAGGTGCCGTAGGTCTCACCTATGGCGCCCCTTTTCCCTCTGTAGGGCGCCGTAAGTTTTTTTTTTTAAATAATTCTATTTTATTTTATTAACCCCACCTGATTCAACTTACAATTACATTTTATACACCAGATCAATTGTAGATATAATAAACACCTAGCAGGGTTAGACGTGTATATCTATATAAGCCAAGTCCTTGTTGCATCGAAACACAGAAGTCATTGTTATTTACTGTGTGTGGCAGAGTAACACAAATCATATATCAAATTCACCCTATACAAGTCGACGTGAAGAGTTGAAACTATATATATTCACCTTGAAGTAATAAGCATTATCTACAAATTAAGAAGGCCTTTGGCCAATAAATCTCGTATCAAATCAATGTCATCAGCCATGTAAGCCTTGTTATTATCAAAAACCTACAAATTGAAAAATAATTAATAGAACAATGCTAATTCATCAAACTAAACAATTAACTCATCAATATTTGATAGATTACATATTACCTCTTCCAAATCTCTTGTCAATCCACTCTGAATGATACTATACATGTAACTGATGATATAATAACCGCACTCAGTATTCCCTGATTGTCTAGGGCACTAAAGATAAAAATCATATTGTCAAAAAGTATAAAGGGATAAAACGACTTTAAATGAAAGAACTTAAAGTCAAAGT
>JANTPZ010084824.1:0-21900 GCA_025593235.1 Vachellia pachyceras
ATATGTAAAATGTGACAAAAAGATTAAAATGAAGCCGCTCTAAATTAAGAAGATAGTCTTTAAATTTGAACAAGTACAATTGAATCAAGCTGCGTAAAATAATGTGAAGAAAAATAATGGAATCAGATTATAGAATCTCATCTTCATAGTTACAGATGGAATCCAGAAAAATGAATATCCATGAAAATATTCATTTTCCACGTAACTCTGTCTAAATCAAGGCTCAGACTCTGTCTTAGCTCCTAGGAAAGCAACGGAATCAGCCGAACATGACGGTAAAGGCAACAACAGTGACGACGTGCTCCCGAACGGCCATGGCGGACGAAAGGTGAAGACAAAAATGGAATATGGCGAGAATGGTTACGGTTATATTAAGTATTATTTATCATATTTTATAGAAAATATTAAAATGAAAAATGTAGAAAAATATATAATATATTATTTTAAAATTTTTTTAAAAAATGTGGTAGGTTAGGCGGGTAGGTTGAAACAACCGCCCCTGACCCGCCACTTTTAGGCGGATCCAAACTGTTTTCCCACCACAAAAGAGATCAAAAAAAATGTGTGATAGCTGTATCTCGTTCAGTTGCTTTCCCAACTAAGTGCTTGTTTAGGAACTCCGTTGGGAAAATGGATTTTGCAGATTTTGAGGCATTTTGGGAATTTCGAGATGGTTTTATGGATTTCGAGATGGTTTTTACAGATTTCGAGATGGTTTTGTCTCGGCTTACGTGCACCGTTTGGGAAAATGGCTTCCCAAACAGGCACTAATTCAGTTTCCAGGTAGCCTTTCCTTTGCATTTTTGCGCCGCTGTTCACTTTCTATTTGTTTGCCACTCCAAGAGTCAAAACGCTGCGCTTCTTTCCACATTCCCCTTGTAGCTTTCCGCATTTAGTCCAAGAGGGCCTTTGTATAATATGTCCCAAGCCTTTAAGTGCCTGTTTGGGAAGCCATTTTCCCAAACGGTACATGTAAATCGAGATAAAACTGTCTCGAAATCTGTAAAAATCATCTCGAAATTTATAAAAACCATCTTGAAATCCGTAAAACCATCTCGAAATTCCCAAAATGCCTCAAAATCTGTAAAATTCATTTTCCCAACGGAGTTCCCAAACAAGTACTAAATTTGTGTGCCACCTTTTTCTAGCCTGCACATTGAACCCAAATGTACAATGAAGTACCAAATTAACATAATAGACATCTATGAAATTTTAATAAGCGATAAAAAAAATCTTAATTTATCAATTAATTTATAAAATCACCTCTTAACATTTTAACTTCTAATTAATACAATTAAGCTCGAATAAAGTGTTAAAAGCTCAGTATTACATGTATTTTTCACGCAAAATAGGACTCTATCAGTAAGTAAATTAAGTTTTTAAAAATTAATTTGATAAAGGCCACTGTTTTGACGCAGTTCCACTAAGTGTATTGCCTCATGTCATGTTTGACATGTTAAAATTGGGAGAGATAGATATAGAAATTGAAATTATTTTTGTTTGGTAAAAGAAATAATCATAGAAATAATTTCCATTTGGAAACTAATTCCATCAAAAATTGCTTCCATTAAAAAGACTTATGGAAATATGAAAAATTCCAAGATTTTGACATTTGTACCCCCTATTTTTTATCTCATTTCCAAATAAGAAAATGTTAAGGGTGCTATTGTATTTTAATAAAAAAATATATTACATTTTTATTATATACCAAACACATTTAAACATTATTTTAGTTTTTATCTCCATATATTTCCAATTATTCACCGTGGCCCTTAAGTCTTTTTCATTAATGAGTGGTTGCCACGTTTCTGAAAGTGAGAAGGCAAATGAGAAGGTGGTCATACATCGTCCCTCAAACCATATCCGCTAATTTATTTTCCCACTTGGTTGCGTAACCATTATGTTCTCTCCTCTCTGTTTGGAAAACTTCTGCATTTTCTTAGTAACTAAGGGAATATCACGTTAATCTCCATCTTAAATTACATTATTCTGGAATTATTCTGCAAAACTAAATACTTGAACTACAGATTTAATTTCATGGCAACAAAAATAAATTTACTTGAGAAATGGTAAAACATCCTTTCCATTTTTTTCATTTAAAAAAAAAGGTTCATCTCAACATACTGTCATGTGATTAGCAGTAAAGATTACTTGCAGTAAATACTTTTTTTCAACGTAATTTACTAGATAAATATGTTGGAGGGTACATACGCGCAGAGATTAGTGGCACTATTGGTCCCATCGCATCAATTGATAAAAGTGAAGCTTTTTTTTTTTTGCCAAAGATAAAAATGCAGATTACTGCACGCAAGAGTCGGCCACGTAAGTTATCATGTCGCTTTCTCTCTTGTAGTCCTCCTCCTACATTCAAATTTAAACCCATATATATATATATATACACACACATACACACGCACGCACATGTATATTTAACCATCTGTATTTAGCTCAGCTTATGATGAGCTATTACAGAAACTGGGAACACCACGGGCTCTAGTTTGAAAATGAAACTCACGCATTTCACCATTTAGAAACATTCTTCAAAGATAACACTGGTATTGTGTTTGTTTGAGAACTCCGTTCCCCCAACGGTGTACGTAAGCCGAGATAAAGCTATCTCAAAATCCGTAAAAACCATTTTGAAATCTATAAAAACCGTTTTGAAATTCGTAAACTCATTTCTCTATGCGGATTTCCGAAACATACACACTAATATCAAATCTGAGATTTATGACGGTTTAAGGCAAAAAAAAACTAAAATAGTTGTAATGGTTGTTTCATATATTGAATTTGATTTTCTCATTCTCTAAGGCTATGTTTGGTTTGATGGAGGGGAAAGGGAAGGAATGGATAGGAGGGAAGGGAAAGGGATGGAAGGATATAAAATTACCTTGTTTGGTTTAGTTAGAGGGAAAGGAATGGGAAGGATTTTTAATGATATTTTGTTTGATTCAGGAGGGGAAGGGAGGGAAATTAATAACCAATTTACCATTTTACCCTTGTATATTGATTTATATTTATATACTTATATAATTTATTTAAATTAGCTTTCACTCATCAAAATTAATCCCCTCTATTTAATTAATTAAAACAATTAATATCATTTGTCTCTCTCCTTCATATATGGCAGGAGAACTTGTGGTGTTATTTTAGAGGAAGAAATTGTCATAAAGCTTGGTATTATTTTAGGGTATTATGTATTGTGCACTTGTTACATTGCATTCCATGAATTTCTTCAATTCCTTACATGTAACCAGTAGTATTCTGATAGTAGGCATATGACACAATTATGCCGTTGCAGGAGTTGGCAATATGGGCAAGAGAAATAGAAGGCAGTGTGAAGATGAGAGACGATAACTCAGAAGGAGAGGAGGGTATGGGTGGAATAACAAAAATATCATAGGAGCATTTTGGTCCAATATTTTCAAATCCCTTTAAAACCCCCCAAATTGGAGGGAACAAAAAGAGAGGTAGGGAAGGGGAGAGAGAAGATCATTTTTCATCCCCTCCCCTTCAAAAAATTCAAACCAAACAAGGGGAGAGTCTCATTAAACTCTCCTTTCCCTCTCCTTCCCTCCAACCAAACACACCCTAAATGAAAATGTGCAGTGATAATTTTAATTTTCCCACGTCTATTTTTTATTACCTTCTTAAGAAATTGGAAATTTCTATAAATTTTGTTTTTTTATTTATATTTGTGGAAGATGTTGAGGTGAGAATCTATTTTAAAGTTTTTAAATATTACATACCAAATAAATAAATTGCATCGTATCTCAGCTGACATTATCATGTATATTTTCAAAGTTAATGACATAATATATTTAATTGAATGTTTCTATAATTAACCGTACGAATTTATGAACGGGAGTATATAATCCAGGAAGGTTCAAATTAGATCATTTTGAATGAAAGTCATGGGCATCACAAAACAAGGATGGTAAAAGTAGAAAGTGTGTTTAGTCGGTTAGAAGAAATGAGTTTATAGATTTTGAGGTATTTTAAGGATTTCAAGATGGTTTTGTTAAATTTCGAGATGGTTTTTACAGATTTTGAGATGATTTTATATTGGAATGTGTGCATCGTTTAGGAAACTATGTTCCCAAACAAGCACAAAATAGTCAGGTCAAATCCCTTACATTTATTATGTTAATTTATATAATCATGGGTTTGTTTGTCGAAATGTTTCTAAGAATCAAACGCACGTTTAATAGTAATTTTTCATAAAGGGAGATAATCTCATTCACATATTTACTTTGACATACGTAAAAATACTTATTTATCGCGTTTCTAAACTGGCACTGCGGGCCCAATTATGAAATCTTGTAGACTACGCCTCTGTCTAGCATTAGACATCTTTATACGATAATGATTAATTATGTGTAATTATAAAATATTGTTGAACTTGATCAATAAAAATTAGATTTCTCACACAGGATATGTGCCACGTGCTTTGCTAATTACTTTACCGCTCCTATATGGCGAGGACAAGGATGACCTCAAACGAGCGCATGGACGACAGATCCTGAAGGGTCCATACAAAAATGGAGACACCCGATAAATTTGGTTTTCGGATCGGATCGATAAGGATCTGTGGCTATGCATGACTTGTTCTCTCCTTTCCGGGTCATCCTTGAAGCTCTGAGGATCAGGAGAGCAAGTTCTTTTTTTTTTTTTGGCCTCCTTTTACTTCCTCAGTCACTGTCCTTGTACTGGCATCAAGATAAACGACAACCTCTTCTTTAATTCTTTTGTTCTTTTTATTGGTTGAGCATGGAGTAAACTCACGGTTACAAAGAGATACTGCCACCATTTTCCTCTTGGATTGCTTGCTGCTTCTCTTCGCTATAAGAATAATTTAAGAAGACAACGTTGTTCTCAGATCCCACTTCGGCCATGGCTGCTCGAAGGCTTTTCTCTATGCTTTCTCGCTCTCTGGCTCCTTCTCTGCTTCAATCACCAGGTTAATGGCCAAACCTTTTCTTCATTTCTTCTTTTCAACAGACTCTGTTTTATCTTCTTTTGGTTCAGCGGTAGTCTTTTCATGGGTTTTCTGGATCGATGCTCCATGCTTCCCTAATTGCAAAATCTCTGCTTTTGTTATTTTGCTCTGTTGAAGCTCTCCTCTTGCTCTTCCTTTGAGCTTTAAGCGTCATAAACCTCCCTGGATATTCCTCTGAATATAACTCACAAGATATCGTCAGTAACTCAGTATCATATTTATTCCGATGTAGTCGGAATATTTGACTTTCCTAGACTGCTATTCGTAGAGTCAGTCCTGTCTAACTGCTTTAAAGTTGACTTCCCTCAATTTCTCTTTTTATATACTGCATATGTATGTATATATGTGTGTAACAACGTACGCGCGCGCGTGTAAATCTTTTCCGTAAGAGTTTGCAGTATATATTTAATGCTCTGAGAAATAATTACTGTGTTTGAATCCAGTTGTTCAATTCATTGCTGAAAAGGTGAAAACTTCCACGTGATTTATTTGCTTCCAGGAAGAACCTGTGGTAGGTGGAATAACTTGAACAGATTTAGCACTGCAGCAGCGGTTGAGGAATTAATCTCCCCCCAAGTTCAGATAAGTTACACACAGCATCTAATAAATGGCCAGTTTGTGGATGCTGCTTCAGGTAGGTCTTTGTTTACACTCTATATAGTTTAAAATGAAGGTTGAGACTTTCGCCACAGTCTTTCTTTATTATTTGTTTATTTATTCTTTACTATTGACTGATTCCAGTTGGGACTACAGATTTGTTCATTTTTTATCCTTTAGGATTTAATTTTGGTGTTACAGTGTGTCTCTTTTAATTCTTTTACTGATGAAGAATTAAGGAGTGAACTGTTTCTTTTTCTTTCTTTCTTTTAATTCATTTTGCAGGGAAAACTTTTCCAGCATATGATCCACGCACAGGAGAAGTGATTGCTCATGTTGCTGAAGGCGATGCTGAAGATATCAACCGTGCAGTATCAGCAGCTCGTAAGGCCTTCGATGAAGGACCTTGGCCAAAAATGACTGCTTATGTAGGCACTTCTTGGAGTCATTTTTTCTTTTATTTTCTTGCACAATATGGAATCTGTCATCACTTATATTGTCGTTTTTACGACATACACTTGCAGGAAAGAAGTCGGATATTGCTGCGATTTGCTGATTTGGTTGAGAAGCACAGCCATGAGCTTGCTGCTCTAGAGACATGGAACAATGGGAAGCCTTTTGAACAATCATTCAAGTCTGAACTACCAATGTTTGTGCGTCTATTTCATTACTATGCAGGTAGGAATGATCAGTGGAGACTATTAGATACTTCTAATTATTCACGTTATTGTACAAGTTTTCTTAGAATATTCCTCTTCCATTCAGGTTGGGCAGATAAAATCCATGGCCTGACAGTCCCTGGAGATGGAGACTACCACGTGCAAGTGTTGCATGAGCCAATTGGTGTTGCAGGGCAAATCATACCTTGGAACTTTCCTCTAATTATGTTTGCTTGGAAAGTTGGTCCAGCTTTAGCTTGTGGTAATACTATTGTCCTCAAGACTGCAGAGCAAACTCCGCTAACTGCTCTCTATGTGGCAAAACTATTGCACGAGGTAGGATGTGTGCACAACCAGTCGTTGAAACATCATTTATATCCTAGTCACTTGCTGATTTAGTTTTTTCCCCAAGAGTATCTCAGTAGTATTTAACTTCCAATTCTTGAATTTTGGCAGGCTGGTCTTCCCCCTGGTGTTTTGAATGTGGTTTCGGGGTACGGTCCAACTGTTGGTGCGCCTCTTGCAAGTCATATGGATGTGGACAAGGTATTCTTTAGAACACTGTCTTAGACTAAATGGTTTTGCAATTCAAGAATGAACTAGGCCTAGGCTTGATATTGAGGACCCTTTTGTTTTAGTCATCTGGGTAAACATGCCACTGAACTGTTCAATTTACTGTCATGTGCATTCTTCTTCCATGGCTGTGATGATCTGAACTGAAACTCATCATGCTGAGGCAGATTTTAATATATTATAGTCCTTTATGTTTGGGGCTACTGTATCTTTCTCTGCAATGTGCGTTTGCTTATTGTCTGAATCATTTAGTCAGATATTCGAGTTCAGGTCAAATATGTATTGTAATTTCCTGCTTAGTCAATCACAAGTTGAGTTCTGCCACTTGCCGGCTGTTACTGTCATCTGATGTGGATGTTTCTACTTCTGTTTTGGCAGTTAGCATTCACTGGATCAACCGAGACTGGAAAGATTGTGCTAGAATTGGCTGCAAGAAGCAACCTTAAGCCTGTGACGTTGGAACTCGGTGGGAAATCACCTTTCATAGTATTCGATGATGCCGATGTTGACAAGGCTGTAGAACTTGCCCACTTTGCTCTGTTTTTCAATCAGGTATTTTTTTTTAAACATTCCTCTTCCATAACTACTTACGTATTGTCCTGGAAAATCTCCATAGAAAACCTCAATGCTATGGATGATGAATCGCTATTCTTTGTTTTCTAGGGACAATGTTGCTGTGCTGGGTCTCGCACCTTTGTGCACGAGCGAATCTACGACGAGTTCTTAGAGAAAGCAAAGGCACGTGCTATGAGACGCATTGTTGGCGATCCCTTTAAGAAAGGTGTTGAGCAAGGTCCCCAGATCGATGTGGAACAATTTGAGAAAGTCCTCAGGTACATAAGATCTGGAATTGAAAGTAACGCCACCCTTGAATGTGGAGGTGGCAGAATCGGTTCAAAGGGCTTCTTCATCGAGCCAACCGTCTTCTCCAATGTTCAGGTACATCCTACAGGGAAGTTTTATCAAACTACTATAACATCAGCACGACAATATCGCGCAATCCATATAGTCAACTTTATTTACTTAGTGGAATATAAGGATCAATCTGACTCATTTGAATGATCAGGATGATATGTTGATCTCAAAGGATGAAATCTTCGGACCAGTTCAATCTATATTGAAGTTCAAGTGAGTGAAGTGATAGACACTTTTCTGTTGTGTAGTGTTGTGTTGTGAGCTATGATTCTTATTCTGTGTTCTTTTGTTAATATGATAGGGATATTGATGAAGTAATAAGGAGGTCGAATGAGACGACGTATGGTCTAGCTGCAGGAGTGTTCACTAAGAACAGCGACATAGCCAACAGAATGATGAGGGCACTGAGAGCGGGAACTGTTTGGATCAATTGCTTCGATGTGTTCGATGCTGCAATCCCTTTTGGTGGCTACAAGATGAGTGGCATTGGCAGAGAGAAAGGAATCTACAGTCTTCACAATTACTTGCAAGTTAAAGCTGTCGTTTCCCCAGTGAAAAACCCTGCTTGGCTCTGAACTTCCTGTGTTTTCTCCGTCCGTCCTTTGTCTACCTCATGCTTTGAACAATCCAAGTGTTAGCGGCGAGGGACGATTTGCAATTATGGATTGAAACCCAACTTATTTTAAATGATTCTGCGTTGAATGTAATAAATATCTGAAGGGTGTTCTCTCCTTTAAAGCGTCAGATTCGGATAATTCTACAGCCATTCTACCTGCCGGGGTTATTTTTCATAGTTACTGGAGCATTCTCTGTGCAGAAAACGGGGCAAGGCCGAACACCAACTTGTGTTCGAGACTAAGTTGGAAAAGCTTCAATTTTTAGTCAATCAATGCGTGTCTCAATTAAAAAAAGACAACGTGGTCTGTTGGTAAAGCTTCTCATGAGTTTAAAAGTACGCTCAACAGTATTTTTTCGTAAAACAAGATAATCTCTTTTACATATTTGCCTCGACTTGCATAAAAGTATCTGTCTACTGCTTTTCCAAATGAGTCCAATGTGCTTGTTTGGAAAAGTTTATTTACTCTTCAAAGCATGTTTAACAGTGTTTTTTCATAAAACGAGATAATCTTCTCTACATATTTATTTGGGCTTGCGTAAAAGTACTTCTCTACCGTATTCCTAAACGCATATAATTATATGTGTCTTCTAATCTTATTAATTCGTCAACTTTCTTCAAGTGGCTCCATATCAATGGACACGCTTCCCCTTCAAGAAGGTTGGATGGTGTCATCGTGACTAGATATGTAAGATTATTTTCTTTTCCTTTTTAATTTGTATAACGCAAAGCCCTATACCAGCCATTATGGGGTTGGTTTGCTTCCCCGTCCACGTCATTATAGTTGATCATAAATAGGCATTTGACGAATCCGCCATACCATTAATCATTATCATTGACCAACACATGCAAGACTAAGCAATCCGTAATTTGTCCGTTTAGTTTGTGATGAGTTTGAACGGCTCATAACCCGGTACAAAACAGTTTAAACCCAAAATAAATGGGTGGGGTAAAACCTGATTGGGTTTGAACGGTTTACGGGCTGAAGCATGGAAGGAAAGATGAGAAGGAAAACCGACGAATGGACGTTTGGTAGAGTTGGTAAGGGTTACTACCATCATTTCTCAGGGTGAGGGTTCGAACCCTGGGAGTGACATACGCGATAATTAACGCAACCTCAAAGAGGTTGTCCCATCAGTACCTCGCTACCACCGTAAGGTCTCCTCACGGGGGTCCGGATTAGTCTGGGGGTAATGAACCCAGATACCCCAGGATACCGGATAGTTTATACCGAAAAAAAAGATGAGAAGGAGAACCGGGAAAAAAAATAAGAACAAGTTCAGTGAGTGCCAAATGGGGATAGAAGGAGGTGCTACAATCAAAACAATAAGAAGAAAGCTGAATCATGAAGAAAACAACCGATCTACGGGAAGAAAAGTGAAAACTGAAATAAATTTGGGAGACATTTTGGGAACTCCGTTGGAAAAATGGATTTTACAAATTTCGAGGCATTTTAGGAATTTCGAGATGATTTTACGGATTTTAAGATGGTTTTTATGGATTTCAAGATGGTTTTTACAGATTTCGAGATAGTTTTGTCTCGGCTTACGTGCACCGTTTGGGAAAATGGCTTCCCAAACAGGCACATACAAGTCCAAATCAGAATCAAGAAAAAAAGATCCAGATCTGAAAGAAAGAATGTGGGAAGAGTGGACCTATGGGTATCAAGCATTCAAGCCTATGCCTTTGCAAACAAGCCAAGCATGCTTATATTATCCTAAGTGGTAAACCGAAAAATATATAACAAATATATACATAAAACATATGTGAATATATACGGCGGCCATGGGCAATCCGAGGGTGTGTCCATAACCCGCCCGTTTAATTCATTAACATGTCCCATTTAAGCCCACGTTGTGACGAGTTTTTTTTAGAGGGTTTAGACGAGTAATTTTGACTCCAGGTCAGGGCATATCTATCGGGTTAGTAATAACTTGCTCACCCTGAACATGTGTTTTTAAGTGATTTGATAACCATGACCCACGTCGGCGATTTGCAAATATGTTTGTCAGGAAATGTAATTCCATTTTAGATACTATCCAATATTAAATATGAACACAAGAGATATTATTTTAGATTAGTTCCTTTGGTCAGACATCAACATTCAATTCAATGCAAAGGCAGTTGATGCATAAATGTTATCGTAGATATTGTTATGTTTGGTATGGTGGAATTGAGAGGTGGAATTGGAAATGGAATTCATTTCCTTTGTTTGGTATGGTGTAATTGAAAATGAAAATGGAAATAGAATTCAAAATGGGTAGAAATGAATTCCAAGATGTAGCCCATGGAATTGTATTCAATTCCATGGAATTTATTTTTTGACCCCTTATTTTTTTTCTATATTTATATTCATTTCCATCTCCATTTCCATCCTCATTTTCTTCTTCATTTCCATTTCTATCTCCATTTCTATTTCTATCAAAATCAATTCCAACATACCAAACGAGCCATTAAAAATGAATAAGACGCCATGCAGTGAACCTGTAGCCTCGTCCTGATACAATGCCGACAGGAGGAGTAGAATAGAATGAAACTAGCAGCCACTGACGTGGTCGTCGTCAACCTACTTCGCTTCTAACACGCTTCCGTTGTTCTTGTTCCCTAAGGCACACGTCGCCCTCTCATTTGCCCACGTGTCACGGTCGGTTATTGGGGCCCACCTCCCAACGCTTGAGGCTCACCCAATGCCCGAGTGCAACATCCAGGAGGGTGCACCTCTGCCACGTCCCCATTTTTAATTCCTGGATTAAGCCCATGCAGATCCCAGATTCTTTTGCCACGTGTCCTCTTGAGGCTTATTTTCCCGGCCCCTTAACCGTCCTTCCTATAATAATTGGATCTTACATGATCTTATCGGCTCAATTCAATCCCGCATGATATTTCCAAGACTTCCCTTCTCTCTTCACGCATTCTCATTCCCTTCAATGATTAATGCATCCAATCAATCTGGCCGCCGCATTCTGTCATTCCCGGCGGTTCATCCCTGCGAAGGAATCTCTCCGGCCACTCTCCTCGCTTCTCTCATCTCTCTCTCTCAGACTATATGTAGCTTTCAATTCAAGCTCTTCCCAACCCAACGTCGAAACTCCAGAGAAATTATTCGCCAGCTCGGCATCATCCTCCTCTTCCTCGAGGAAATTCGAGACCGTCGTGTTCCTATAACCGACTCTGTTTCTCTCTGCTTCTCCGAACTTCACCTCTGCCTCCAGAAAATCCACTTTCTGCTTTCAGATTGTTCTCGTGAAGGTGCTGGGCTATGGATGTTGATGAAATCGGAACATGTCGCAACCCAATTCAGGGTTCTGACTCGCGCTTTGGCCACTGCTCTTGACGTTTTGCCTCTGAGCAGCATCGAGATTTGTGATGAAGTGAAAGAGGTGGTGGAATTAGTAGCCAAGCAATCTCGGAAAGTGAAGCTTGAACTAGACCCGCAAGATGAACTCGCCACAAAGCAAGTACTTTCAGTTTTGTATCAGTTCGAGAGAGGAATCGAACCCAACTTGAGTATCATGAAGAGAACTTTGAACTACTTGGGCATAAAAAGTTGGAATGGTTGCAATAAAGAGATCAAATTCTTAGAAGATGAAGTCAACTTCAACTGCTCCGAAGGTGACGAGAGGGAGGTTCCTTTTCTTAGTAGTTTAGTTGGTTATTTATGTTATTACAGGGTGGTGATGTTCGAAATTCTGGATTATCAACAAGCCGCCGCTACTGACCCATCGGAGACAAGGTGCCCCGAGATGATTAACTTCATAAACCCACAGGACTTCCGTTGTCCGATATCTTTACAACTAATGACCGATCCTGTGACTGTATCAACTGGTCAGACGTACGATCGGGCTTCCATTCAGAAATGGCTTAAAGCTGGAAATAGGACATGTCCGAAAACAGGGGAGAAGCTCGCAAACACAGAGCTCGTCCCAAACACCACTCTCAGAAAGCTAATCCACCAGTTCTGTGCCGACAACGGAGTTTTCGCCGCCAAGTCCAGTCACCGGAGTCGCGACATAACGAGAACCATCGTCCCCGGCAGTCCAGCCTCAGCCCACGCCATGCAATTCCTTTCATGGTTCATTGCCAGGAGGCTTGTGTTCGGAACAGATGAGCAGAAAAACAAAGCAGCTTACGAAATCCGTGTGCTTACAAGATCCAACATTTTCAACAGAGCATGTCTGATTGAAGTTGGAACAGTGCCTTCGTTACTTAATCTCTTGGACACGTACGATACATCGACGCAGGAGAATGCAATCTCTGCTCTTCTGAAGTTGGGAAAGCATGGTAACGGACAAACAACTATAATGGAAAGTGATGGATTAACACCAATCCTTATGGTTCTCAAGAATGGAATTACTCTGGAAGCTCGTCAAACCGCAGCTGCTATAATATTCTACCTTTCTTCCACGAGAGGGAACAGGAAAGTAATCGGCGAAAAACCAGACGCAATCCCATCTTTGGTAGAACTAATCAAGGAAGAAGCAACAGCCTTTGGGAAAAAGAACGCCATAGTCGCCATTTTCGGGCTTCTCCTGCTTCCTCAGAATCATCAGAAAGTGCTTGAAGCCGATACTGTTCCTGCTCTGGTTAACATCTTAGCTTCGTCGGAAAAATCTGACCTGACGACAGATTGTTTAGCGGTTCTAGCTGCGTTGGCGGAGAACGAAGAGGGAGCAAAAGCTGTGTCAAGAGCTTGTGGTTTGGGTTTGATCGTTGGGATGTTGCAGAGAGTGACATGGAGGACAGGGAAAGAACACTGTGTGGGGATTTTGATGTCGCTGTGCGTGCATGTGGGAGAAGAAGTGGTGAGTGTTCTGGCGAAGGATACTTCATTGATGCCTTGGCTCTACTCGCTGATCACTGATGGAACTTCTCATGCGGCCAAGAAGGCTCGTTCTCTGATCAAGCTTCTTCATGAATTCAACGACACCAGAACTTCTCAGTGGCTCAGTTCCTCCGTCGTCCCACAACGATCCCTTCACATTTGAATACAGATCAAAGATTACAGATAATCATTTGTAAATAGTATACTAATTAATTGATATTATACAAATTTGAAAACGATGGAATTGGCTCCTTGCTTCTGTGAATACGCAGAGGAGCATCATTAGTTAAGCATATATCCATAAATGTAAAATTGTCGGGGGATATACCAAGTTTTCATAGTGTGTTTGCTTATGCGTTTTTCTCAACGAACATGAAAACATGATCACTATGATTCAATTAAACCTTTAATCTATGGGTTTCGAAAAAACAAGTAATTTATGCTTGACCGTTATTTTCTGGTTTACCCCAACATTTTCCACTTGTCTGGTCGTTACTAAACAGTTTATAAATATCAAAGGGATAATCACTGTAGGGCCGTACATAATGAAACGATTTGATAAACAAAAAGTCCCACGAACATGTGGACGATATAAATTTATAATCATTTTCTATACTAAAACTTCTCAATTAATTATGTTCTTAACTATTCTGGGACTGATAGGTAATTAAATCCCTTTTGTTATAACTTTACAGTAATTCCACTAAAATCAACTGTCTAAAAGCTTTTGAGCCAATGTATGTTCATGGATGTATGCTTCTAGCCAGCGGAAGCTCACCAATGTTTCAATGTTTTTCTTCAAAACACTCGCTAAGCTTTTTTTAATCAAAAGGGTCAATTTTATTAATAACAGAAAAAAGTAGTACAAACACTCGCTAAGTTAACGAGTAAAATATTGGCCTATCAAAAAAGGTAATTTTTTTTTCATTTGGTATATAAGTTGAATGTAATCTCTAAAGCTGGTGAACGTCTAAACGACGTCGTCTCCCAACTGTAATCCTCCCTTTATAATTGCAGAGCGAAAATAGCACATTCTGGGTTCGTCTAGAACTGTCACACGAATCACTGTTTTCTGCCGTCTTGTGAGGTAATTGGATTCTGCAGTCTTACTTCTCGAATCTTTCGTCTTGATTTGGTGATTTACTCTGTTCTCTAGTTTTTTCTTTCAACTCTAGGGTTTTTGCTTTTTCTCATCTCATTGCCCTTCACTGCAGACTCTGGTTTAGCTATGGCGACCGAAACAAAGCAACCGACTGAAGACGTCAAGATTGATCTCTTCGAAGACGATGATGAGTTTGAAGAGTTTGAAATCAATGAAGGTAATCTTAGATAATCTTTTCTCGATTCAATTTGACTTTTCTGGTTCTGCTTCTTTCCCCAATTAAACTATTTTTTGCTACTGGATATCTCTATTTATTGATGCTTGATCTAATTTTTCCCTGCTTAGTTGCCGCCGATTCACTCCTTATTTGATCCCTAAAATTCATGTTTTCATTCTACTCTATGCTTCACCAAACTTTTACTAGTAACATCCAGTGATTAGCTTCTATTTTGGATAATGCTCATATAAAACTCTATAGATTTATCATTGATTGCTGGGAATTTCGCATGTTGTGTGGCTACTTGTACAATATTGCGTGTCATAAAGTCTGCAGGAGAGGTTTTCTGTGACAGCCCGCGTTTGCTTCCAAACTATATAGTTTAGATTAGAAGATTCCTTCCATATGTTTGTGGACATTCTTAATGTAGTACATCCTAATTTAAGTCAATTCTTTCGAGAGTCATAATGCGGAATAGATTTAGTTCCTCACGGTGTTGATCTCGTCTCATTAAATTCTCAGCACCTCAGCGTACAAATGATAGAAATAATGGAAATATGTGAGAACTGTTTTGGTATTAATGGAAGCATTGTGTGTGTGTGTGTGTTTAGGTCTTTAAAATTGGATTTTAAGTACTTCTGCCCTTCTACTGAAATTTTATGTTTCTTCCTGTATCTTTTGTGTCGTATTGTTAACACGACCTCTACTCACAGAATGGGATGAGGAGGAGGAAGGGAAAGAAGTGACCCAGCAGTGGGAAGATGATTGGGATGACGATGATGTTAGTGATGATTTTTCTCTTCAGCTGAGGAAGGAGCTGGAAAGCAATGCTGAGAATGAAAAGAAGTGAAACCATCTGCTTCTTGTGGTTGCTTGATGTCTCAAATGCCTTGTGACTGAGTTATTTGATCTCAACATGTTCTTCCTTGGAATTATTCTTGCCTGTAAAATCAGTAGCACGAACTCTACGCTTAGGTAGTAAGGAGTGTTAGATCAGAATATAAAAACACTGTTCTGATTCTGTTCTTACATGAGCATGTTAGCTGTTGGATGTTTGCTTGAACAGAATTCTTCATCACTTGCCCTAAAAACTTGGCCTTACCAGCTATCAACTTATTCTGCCTCATTTTTGGCGATTTTTTCGGGCATATTTTAATGCCCTAAAAGTTGCTGGATGCATTTGCATTGCATTTTTGTCATTTGTCTCGCTCATTGATGGTTCCGAAGGCTTAAACCAATACTTTGCATTCCATGGTTGGATGAGCTCACAAGTGATAACGAGAGCAGAATTAGCACGGTTTAGGGGTCATTTGAAATGTTAGACCTGAATTGTTTTTTTTCTAAAAAACATAAATAATAGTGATTGAATTTTCCAGATATCTAGCTTCGCATAATGTTCACTCCTAGATTCGGTGTACCAGAGGGATTAGTGTGTGCCAGCAAGATCTGAAAAATAATCGTGAACTCTAGTGGCGTTGGAAAACTAAGATGTTATTTTCCCTTAAAAGTCAATATTTACCGTAACAGTGATTTAAAATTGGATTCTACCAAAATGTCATCCCCCCAGCTCCCAAGTGTTATGTGATCATTGAAAACGAACCTTGTCCTTAGAGTGGTTACGTTTCATATGGCATGGGGAATTAATCGCTATTAGCTTATAGTCAGTTGTTTCTGTGATTGGTGATGTGCAAATACATCAAAATGCATACTGGTATTCGCAAGAAGAAAGACATGGAGCGGACGAAGATTAGGCACGCAATAAGTCAGCTCGATCCTTGACGGGCGAACCCAAGATCATAGATTATGTTTTCATTTAAAATGCCAAGTAATAATGAAAAACAGTTCTTCTATTTCTATCTGTTGAAGGAATATTTTAAAAAAGAGTATGGATACTATTAATTAACGAAAACATTTATATACAGAATATTATATAAATAAAATTATTGCATGTTTGTGTTTGGAGCATTTTCTGTAGCGGACATAAGAAGTAAGCCGGCAGCCAGATAGGAAATTGCCACAATTTGTGGGATAAGGTCAATGATCATAAGTTTCTTTCTACTGCCTTCTCAAGTATCATCCTCACTAGTTTCTTTCTACTGCCTACTTTTCAGGTATCATCATTTCTTTAAGAAATGTCGAAAAATCTTAGGATACCAAACCGCATGAAACATGGCTCCTCCAAACAATCAAAATACTACAGCCAAAAGCCAAGTTAGGGAACTAAATTTATCGATTAGACGGGAGGAATAGAAGAAAGTAATGCCATATTTACAACAATCTTGCCATTTTCGCTTTAGAAGGAAAAAAGTTAACGTTGAAGACTATATACACAGAATGATTCTTCTGTGTCAGTATGAATCCAGTTTTGACCTATACAATCTCAATAACACCATTCTGTGAATGTGAAGCATCAACCTGTTGGGCAACATGCTTAGTGGGAACGATGGGCGAATGGACCCATGTTCTGCAAATCGGACAAATGGGTGTTTTAAGAATCCATGAATCTATGCAAGAGACATGGAAGCTGTGAGAGCAATTAGGTAAGAACCTGCAAATATCACCATCCTTGAAGCTCTCTAAGCAAACTGCACAATCCTCAGTAACAGTGCTGCTACTAACTCCTCCTCCTCCTTCTTCTTCTGTTTCCACATACTCAAAACAGGGCAGATCCTTCATCTCCTCACACGACATTCTCTTCCTCCTAATTCAATCAAAATCGCCATTATTACTACTCTGTCCTTCATTCTCACCCTCGTGATTTCCTCTTCCCAGAGCCCTCCCGACGACGCATACATGGATCAACACAAGAGCTGCGATACCCAGAAACAGTAGAATCAGAGAAATGAAAATCTCGTTCATCGTAATCGATCTCAGAACCCAGAAACGAATTGAGTTGATTTTTGTTTCTTCACAATGTGGGGTTTTGTTAATGTTAAAACTGAGAGTGACTCAGCGGCAACGACAAAATATATATCAGAGTGAATGAGAGAACCCCCCGGCACACGAAAAGTTGAGAGCTTGTGCGGTTACGATATGCAGTCATGTTATTGACGGCGTGGAGGGGCAGTTCATGAGGAAGAAGCCAAAATGGAATAAAGTTGAGAACTTCAAAACGAAGCAGGGATTATTACTATAATGCCAATAAAGTTGTTCTTCAAAGTGGTAATATATATATTATTATATTTATTTATATATTATAATTTTTATTTTATTATTTTAATATATATATATATAAATATCCGAAAGTGTCTCGCATCATTATTTGAATTATAGATTGAAGAGCTGCATTCAGAGGATTGTGTCTGGTCATTGAATCCTTTGAAAAGTTTTGATGGGAGACTATATAAGGAGAAGACCATGACTTAAAACATATACGAAAGAAAAGTTATTTGTTCAATCACGAGTTCCCTGATGGGGTGACAGTGTTCAGCAGTCCATCGTTGTGTCAAATATTCCTGCTCAGAAGAATTCAAAAAAAATCAGAGAATACACTATGATAAAAGGTATACAAGATTTTTACCAAAAAAAAAATAAAAGGTATACAAGATTTCTACTGTAAAACTCTAATATGGATTTATGTATAACAGTCCGCGCACCAGCAAAAGCTTTCGTACCTGTGGGCGCCACTCCTGTCTCTTCTTGTTTATTAAAATCATTCCTGCTGTGAATAATGGATTATATATTCTGCATGTAATTACATTATATATTGATTTAATAAATTAGTTTAAAAAATAATGAATATAAATATTTTTAAATAGTGTATTTAGCTTCTTTAATTATTTTAATAAAAATTAATTAACTCATAATAAGTAGTATTACTTTGATAAATATTAAATCAATATTTTAAATTTAATATTAACAACAAAAATATTGAATGTAAAGGAAGTTCACCATTTGAGATTTTTTTATGTGAAAGATTCAAACCTAAAAGTGGATTTGTTTGGTAGACAAAATCTGTAGCCCATGAAAGGGAAAAAAAGTTTATGCAAATGGAATAAAAATGTGATGGCAACATACTCTTGTATTTTTATATTAAAAAATAGACGTGTTTTCTCATCACTACATTAATATTTTTATGAATTATGTACTGTATATTAATAATAAATAAATTATAATGTAATAAAATATTTTGTAGAAAATTTTATCATTTTTAATTGTTTACAATTATTTGAACTAACTTTAACATTTTCCTTTTCATTCAACGTATAATAGATAATTTGATATATCTTTTATTGCATATATTTTTCAATAAATTTAAATTTAATATGACTTGATGAAAAATCTTCGTTTGAAGGATACATATGCTTTGTTTGGTTAGCTCGTTTGAGCAATCAAAAGTCATTTTTACGTTTACCGAGACAAAACTCCTCTCACATATTTACCTCGGAATCTGTGTCCGTCCTCCCTACGAGCTATCCAAACAGAGTCATAGTTGTTTTTTTCTTGTAACACCATTCAATTGATTAATATATATATATATAGAGAGAGAGAGAGAGAGAGAATCTAATGAGATGCATGTACTCTTTATTGGCTACTATTTTGTTTATTGCCGTCAATACTGCGTTACCGGTAATATATAAATAACCATAATTTTTAAATGGATATTTTTGTCATGCAACATCAACGTATTTTTCTCTTGGAAAAAAAAAAACTAATCTCTAATCCACGCAAATCACGTTTTAATACAAATCAGGTTTCAATGCAATATTGGATTATTTGCAATTACAGAAATATATTTAAAAATTAAACATAATCACGACTGCAATGGAAAAATGTAATTTACTGCATCAAATTTAATTTAATACCAAGGAAAATTAGTTTTATGTTTAATATGATTGGGTTGCAGCTTTTTTCTTCTTCAAGGGTGTAAGACAAGCTTCGTATACAATAATATATCCTTTTTCGTGTGGTATTTAGCAATTGATGCAAATTACAAGTTTAATTAATTATACTTAACTGCCTTAATATCATATTACATACCCACCCACTCTCTCTTTCTGGTCCTAAATTTAAGTTCTTGTTGTCTAATTTGTGGAATAAAAAATAGTTAACTAAATTAGTTGTTATTAATGGATAAAGATAAAAAATATCTCAATAAATAAGAGTATTGTGAGAAAAGAATTAAATGAGTGATAAGATAGAATGAATCCTTGCATTTAAAACCAAAGTAAATCTTCTAAATGGATTTTATACTGCTTGATGATGTTCATTCAGGGCTTAAATATTTTTTTTAGGTGCATATTTGGTATCACCTTAAAATATTTCATTGTTCGACAAGCATCCTAAATTGCACCACAAAATATTTTTAAAAATTAGAGTGTTGACCGCATCCAAATAAAAGGCTTTAGAACGATGAATAAATAATAAAATACTTTAAGATATTAAATATATTTAAAAAAATATTTTAAAATAATATATGCATGTTAACTCTTGATTCATTTGGAAGAATTAGGATAAAAGTTTGTGCCATATGCTTAGCATTCATTTATTTATAGCAACTACATTAATCAGTTAAGTTTGTTGAATTATAAAGTGAGTAGCCATAAATAATTAGGGTAGATGGACAACATTGCCCACAATTAATTTACAAATTGTCTCTAATATTATAAAATTGGCTAAATCGGGAAACTTTTATCCTAGAAAGTACTAAAGGAAATGTGAAAGTTAAGAAGCATGATGAATTTAGACGTAAAATTTATCCTACTAATGAAAGCCCCTTAAAAATGCGATTAATGTGAAAAATTCAAAGAATAAATTGCAAACCTTAAAGATAAAATGGATTTAGATGCTATAAGTCAATGCTTGGGATACTAATATTTATATTTATAAATAACAAATAGAATGATACGTTTTCTACACCATCACATAATTTAAAAGGCATGCTTATATAGTTAATCTTAATTACTGGTGTGATACATAGGTATATATAGATTGATGATTGATCCTTGGGTTAATTACTAATAACTAGTTACCCGTACATGTGTAACTGCAAGATATATAACCCTCCCCAAAGGACTCGGCAAAGACTACATTTTTAAGTTTCCACATTGTGGTCAACGTGGATTGTGAAAATCCATTCAAGTCATCGATAAATTCGGACCATAAACATAATCATAATTCTTTGGATAAAAGATTGAGGCAAGAAGCGATTCTTGGGGGAAATGCATGGTGGACTTTGAAGCAAAGCCAGTGAAGTCCGAGGAGAACACAAACTCACTCCTAAATTAGTTGAATCTTTTTTATTTTGGTGCCCATTTCAAGCATATTATACCTATATAACCAATAACTGATCTCATTCTGCTGTCTTTTACGTTCACCATTGTCAGCTTTTTTTCTTTCCTTAGTCAAATTGTAGGTTTCTTCTTCTTCTTCTTCTTCTATCTCTATCACCATGGCTAACACTGATCTCATCAGAACCATCGTCGGAATAATGGGTTGGTACTGATCTCATCGTCACAAAAACAGAGCTAGCTTCACCCTGTTTTCTTTTATATGGAATGTGAATAAATCAGAGATTTTGTTTTATTAATTTTTGCAGGGAATATCATCTCTTTTTGCTTGTTCTTGTCTCCCTTGTAAGGTCCCTATCCTCACTCTGTTTCTCTCATGATAAATAATAAATGATGATATATATGGATCATGCAGACCAACGTTTGTGAAAATATACAAGGCGAAGTCGGTGCAAGAGTTCAAGCCTGATATATATTTGGCCACAATAATGAATTGTTTTACATGGATTTTCTACGGAACACCACTCGTGACCCAAGACAACGTCCTCGTCGTCACCACCAATGCCATAGGATTGGCCCTTGAGCTCATCTATGTTCTCGTCTACTTCCTTTACGCCCCCTGGAACAGACGTGTGAGTTTGGTTTGGTTTCATGTTAATTAAAACCACAACCACTGACTTATCCCCTGATCACGTTTGTTTAACTACTTCAAAAAACAAAACATTTTTCAGAAGAGGATGCTCATTGTGCTTTTCATCGAAGCCGTATACTGTGTGGTGTTGGTTTTTTGTGTCCTGCACTTCGTTCACTCCCTCAAGAGAAGAGCCCTCATTGTTGGCATTATTTGTATCGTCTTCAATATCCTCATGTACGCTGCTCCCTTGACTATCATGGTACGACGTCGTCCAATCTCAACTCTCTCCTCTCTTCTTCTTATCCATTATGTTTGTTTTACAGACACACACACACAAATATACAAATGTTTCTTATGATGAGCAGCGTTTAGTGATTAAAACAAAGAGTGTCAAGTACATGCCTTTCTTGATTTCGCTTGCTAACTTCGCCAATGGGGTCATCTGGGTGGTTTATGCCCTCTTCAGATTCGACATCAACATTGTGGTAATGTCCCTGTTGTTTCAACCTTAGGTTCTTCAAGCGTTTCATGGATTA
>JANTPZ010084825.1:0-11616 GCA_025593235.1 Vachellia pachyceras
GAAAGAAGAAAACACTACATGTCAAATAAGCAGTTCATCTCACCTCTTCAAAATGGGTAAGTTTGAAATATTTTTTCCCAATTTCTGTCCGCCTCACTCTGTCAAAGCCTTTACCATCAGTCTCAACAAATCTGTTGCAAAAAATGACAAGGGCAAGTTAAGTAGCCTAAACAATTGAATATAGATTATAGAATGTTTACTAACAATCAAATCCTGCGCAACAGACCTGAAATATGAGAGTTTGTACATGAGGCAATTTAGCATTGTTGGTGTGGCCATAGAATCAATCCGATACTGACCATCCCTCTAAAGGAAAAGAAGGAACGAAAGAAAAGAATCATAATTAGCACCCAGCACACATTAGAAGGAAAGTAATCACTGAAGCAATCTAGTTTAACACAAAATTTCCTAAATAATATATTTAGTTATGATGTCTCACAATGCAACTTACCAAGTAATCTGGCTCCTTTATGTGAGGGAAGACACCCCCTCCAATACGAACCATCCATAGGAACTTGTTAATATCATCACTGGGATAGCCGACCAATCCTAAAAATGCAAGTCATCAAATCAGAACAAGACTTAACTAAGATAATATCAACAAAGAGAAAAGAAGTCAACCTCCAAAGACAACAAGAACATATTTTACATCCAATGACTGGAATATTTCCCAAGCAGCCTTCTCTGGAGAAGACATGGCAGTACCAACGGTGGCAATATGGGTGTTATTCCAGGTATTATTATCAACAATGACAGTTCGGTTAGCCATGGCTGTTGTTTGGTATCCATAGTCCCACCAAGAAGCCACCTAGAAGAATTTTTTAAATAAGCATCAATATTTCTTAACATTGGTGGGCAAGATATGTTTGTTAGTGAAAATTCATTTTGTTTTGCTGCCAAGAGAGGGAGGGAAGCTGAAATAAGGCCCTAGTCAGTGTCCTCCCTCCAATGCTTTTTATAAGATCTCCTCTACAAGCTTTCCATGTTTCAAAATATAGGATCTTTTATGAAAAACAGAGAAGCATTTATTAGATTCTTCCGAAAATGTCCATTATTAAGGTTTGCGGCAATATCAAATGTAGAGAGAGAAAATTCCAGTGAAAAGAAATAAAGGGTAGTTTTGGAACGTTGCACTCAATTTTGAAAAAAAAAATCAAGACACTAACTAATTTCAATCAGCTTCCTTGGTTTGTGTGATTGGGTTAACTCGATCATGTATAAAGGAATAGACTACTAGCATGGATTCAGATATGATAAAAACTATTAACTCTACTCCAGAACCAATACCTGTTTTTTAAATTAAAAATTATGATCTTCAAAACATATTATATCAAGTCCTGTATTAAAAACATACTTCACAGACATTTAGCCAAAATGTACACTATTAACAATCAAACTTTGAAAAGAACAATTATCACAGGACCCAAAGAATACACGAGACAAATGATGTCCGGAGAGTCTACTATATTTATGAAGTTTCCCTTTGCATTTACATTACATATCAATTATCGAAAAAGAATCTTCATCATCAGTACACCTCAATGGCATGTTAAACGCAAATTAAAAGCTTCTACCCAAAAAAAAAAAAAAGCAAATTGAAAGCTAAGGCAAATTTTTTTAATGGATTCCAAAGCATAAACACAATTTCAGAAATCATCATAGAGATTCAAGTAAGCTTAAAATCCATGATAAATTCCAAACAATTAAACTTAATTTAAAAAGTAGCCAGCCTAAATATGTAAATTATAAAAGGAAAAGGGAGGCAACTATTTCAAAATGCTTTTCAGAAGAGACAATCAGGTCATACACCATCACAAGATCTAGAAAAGAAAGAAATGCCAAGAAACTCACTTTATCATCGACATCTGTATTATGACTCAACCAAGCATATGCCTCTCTAAAATCATCAAATACATGAAGACCATCATCAGAATGTGATGTTAAAACAATAGAAGGGGCTGAATAAGCTTCTGCTGCTGCCCATACACTATGAACCTACAAGCAAAGACCAAGACAGTGAGTCACTTTAAACACACAACTTTATCTAAGAAAGGGTGGCGACAAGGGAATAAAACGGGCCATCAATCAAGTTCCTATGAGCAACCAACAAAATTTAACAAAGAAACTTGAGATTTGTGCAACAGTAACCATAGTGCACATTGACGGGATAAAATATATTAATTGGATAAAAAGGAAAAAAACCTTGTAAATTCTTGGGTAGAGAAATGATCAGTTGCATGAATCAGATACAAATTCATGGTTCACAATTGGTAGATAGTCCAAAGGATGTTGTAGTTCAAACGCAGCATACGTCTACCAAAATGTTCTATGCCCTTAAATACATAATGTAGAGAAAGGGAAGGTTAAATTACCACATAGAAGGCAGTGAGAAGCACAAGTAAGAAAATTGCGATGATGGATGCTTCTAAAGGTAAAACCAAAAGCCTCTTAGCTTGTGACTTGCTGCTAAGAGGCTTTTCCACTGGTTCCTTTTCCTTCTTCTTGTTCTTTTTTGAGCCCCGTTCTTTTGATGTATTGTCACTTTTTTCAGATTTGCTCACACTGTCTGATTCTACAGTACCAACAAGACTAGCATCCCCAGCCTTAATTATAAAAAGCACAATGGAGAAAAATCGAAGTCATCAAGAGAACGATGAAGTTAGAGCAGGAATGACTCTAGAGATGAAAAAAAGAAAAAGTCCTTACATGAACATGAGAATGACCTGAATGGTGAGGTAACTGAAACTTAATTGATCGTGTGAAAATGTCAAAAGCTTCAGAAAGGGCAATCCCAGACATGATGCATGCTGCAGGTGCTAGCACAAGCATCAGGCGGACCTATTTTGACAATATAACAATAGTTTAAACAGAATAATAGGAGAAAAGCAACGTATGGTCAGAATGCAGCCCTGAAATAATTATTACCATGACTCCAGAAAAATATACTGCTGTCACAATATAAAGTACCGCAAAAGAACTAGCATCAGATAACGGTGAAAAGCAAGCCTGCAACAGGTAGGCGACCAGATAAAATATTTCATAAAACAATTAAAAGAAAGGAAAAGAGATACATCTTTTCCAAAGGAAATCAAAACTTACAATAATGCCAGCCGGAACTAAGAATGCCAAGACATTGATGTCCATAAAGTAAGAAGGCCAGGTAGGAGGTTGATGCTCACTAACACTAGCGATGATTGGAATATACTTGCTTGCATATGTACTGTCACGTGCAAACAAATTTAAAACTTGAGAGCCGATTCAAACCGCCACGATTCAAAAATGGCAAAACATAAACTGATGCATCAAAAGATTCTTCTGGGATGCTCGGTGAAAGTTTTACAATGAGAATGAAATTCAGATAGCAAGAAGAACCTCAAATGGAGGCTCGCCATTTGATGAAAAAGTAAATGGTTGCAAAACATCATGTTATACCACTACGATGACTTGCTTTTATGAATAATAGTCATTTTGTAGAAGTATTCTAACATGAGTAAACAAATAAAATGGGCGGTAAATTAGGCACTAACGGGTCTAGTAGACTTAAACTTCGTCCACTCCATCCCTTTGTGGGGCTTGAAGCCACCAGTGCTGCAAGTATTGCTATCACTGCACAACATACTGCCCTGCAAAATAATATAAGCCCAAGCAGGGGGCTTAGTAATCCTTTTGATGTTTTGAAAAGTTGATTAAACCATAGCAATGGATGCTCACAAGCCAACGGATACAACTAGAGTCACAGCTACTCTGAACATCTTTGGGGAGAGTATTCCTTTAATGTAGTATACAAGAGCAACCACATGGAGGATAATGAAAACCTACAGAGGAAAAATCAGCAAAAAGAAAATAAAGTTTAATAAAAAGAAAGCAAGAGATAAAGTGGAGGCAAAAGGCTAAACACCATTGTCTTCAAAAAGGAATTTGATTCATACGCAATTGCAATCAAATTAGTCAATCAAGCTCAAGCTCAAACACAAGCAATAGGCAAGAAGGGAAATGCATTCTGGCTCAATTGTTATTTTCCAAAGTTACAGCAATAAATTGCAAATTTCTAGAAATGTTAAAAAAAAAATGGCAGCAAGAAAGTGATAACTAAGCGTAAATGTTTAAGCCTGTAATCAGCCTTAAATGTTCTGATCCAAAGAGTAGGGGGAACTCACCAGAAATGATGCAAAATGTTCTGAAGTCATTACAGCATTAAATCCAACAACAGGCACTAAGGAGGCCAACAGTGTACCTAAGACAACCTGAATTGAGAAATTGTTTAAGTGAACCACAAACAAGTGAAGCTGGATCGGAAAAACTTCATAAATATGCATATAATGTCCAATCTGTGAATACCTCAGGACATGTAATTGCAAATTAAAACATGTCCATGAGAGGCAGCTGAATTATATATGCTGCAGATTAGAAAAATCACATGAGCATTTTTAAATGTATATCTTGTTATAATTGGCATTAATCTTTTATAAGGTACAGCCGTAGAATGCAAATTCAGATTTGAAACATTGCTCAAGGAAAATCTGTCACACAATTTACTTATCCATTAACTGTCCTGAATCTGCATTAAAAACTAAAAGGTAGCTGTTTATTGTTCAAGTTCAAGCCAAACGATAAAATTATGAGCATCCTCAAACTTTCCAGGTAAAAAAGGCTAACCATTTCTTCAAGATTCACCATTAATTATGACCAAAAAATTGCAATAGATACTCACAAGGGGTGCATATGCAATATACAGTCGAGAAGAATAGCGACCAGTTATAATGCACAAGAGCACATGCATTGGTATCAGGTTAATAATAAAAGTGTATCCTCCCCATGAGCAAACCTGAAAGATAAAAAAGGCCGGTAACAATTCATAAAATGCATAACCACTGGTACCTAGATAGCAGAAACATGCAAAGCTTACCATGTAAAAGTATGCTATGGCATTCAAAGTCGCATAAAAGAGGGACCCTGTATTTAGTGTCTGAAAAACATGTAAGTGAAGTCAGCAACTTGATAGAGAAGCAAAGGTACGCAAGTGACTGGCTGTCCAGAACATACTATTATTTAATAAGTGCTAGTTCGTCAAGGATGATATATCACATATTCAAGTCAGAAAGTAAATTACAAAACGAATACAAGGCCCTTCAAAATGAAGTTTCATTATTTAAAAGATAACAACCTTTACATAGAGATAGAAAGTGAATATCAAAGCAAATATAGCGACAGCTTCATTATCATAGCTTCCAGCAACAGATCGAGATATGTATGAGGGGACCTGCAAACACATAATTATCAATAGAATAATCCATAAAAAATTCTATAACGAGAAGAACAATCACTTACATAAGGTGGTTTGAAAGCATCAAACAAAAGTAATTTATTAAAGAAAGAAATATGTGTGTGTGCGCGCATATGATGCCTGTTTTTTTGTTGAAGAAAAAATTACTATGAGCTGGACCTCCTTAAACATAATTGTCATTCTAACATACCACTGTTTTATCCAAAAAAATGTTTCATCTTTAGAACTCATTGTAAGAATGATAAACTATTAAATCAAAACCACAGCCTGTTTTTAGCAATTCCACCATCCAATATAGTCAATCTCTAGCGAGTCATACAGGGATACAGGACACAAATCAGGATATGGCACAACTAAGACAAAGTATAGGAGATAAATAGCCATATTGGCAAAGCATTACTAAAAATATTATTAGATAGTTTTTTACTTAAACAACAGAAAGGGTTGAAAAATATGCGCTCATTAATGCCAGAGTGTTAGGCAAAATTTAAATGATGAAAATCTCATTGTCACAATCAGTTGAGAAATTCACCATAGCCAAAAGCACGGCTGCTGTCAGTCCAGCCCCAGGACCCTTAACTTCCTGCAAAAGTCGGAAGCTGCAATAAATTAGCAAGCACAATAAGAACCGAAATGCACATAACATAATTTATGTATGAACCAACCTTAGTCAGAAGATAAGTTGCCCATGAAGCAAAAGCTGAAAATATAGGTGCAGTAAATACACAGACTGTCTCCACTGAGAGAGGGATATTTAAAGCATTCAGTATCCTGATACCAGAAGGAAATAGTAAAAACATATTAATCACCTTTAAATAATTTTGAAATGAGTGCTCGCATAAATGCTTATCAGAAACCCACCATCAATACGAAAATTAAAGAAATCAAAAACTAATATCCCCTAAAATGTGCTTTTTTAATACTTACCACCATAAGGTACCAGCGGTCAAGGTCAAACCAGGATAGACAGTTCCACCAATTACACGACCAAGAGGATACCTTAAGACCAAAGGATATCACGCAAGTTTAGTCTACGAACAATGGGCAACAGTGTGGCTAAAATGAATACATCAATCAGTGATGAAAGTGTTTCAGTCCACACTCCAGTTTCTTACCAAGTTCGGTCATCAAACCAGTTCCAGAAATCATATATCCCATTCTTCGCGAGATACTGAAACCAACAAAAGTGCCTATCATGTTCTGTGCGTTAACTTAGTGAATCAGTGCAAGCACTAGACTCTTGCTAAAATTAAACCAGAAATCATCTATTTAGATCTTTGTCAAAATGATAATAAAAACAACAAACAGGCTGTCATTATATATTCATGATATCGCAAAGTAATAAAGTCATCGAATTCTTTCTTTACCAAAAAAATAAATTTCACATGCATAAATGAAAAGATTTCAAGTTTCTAAAGAAATTAACCAGCAACAGAGAGGGTTAAAGGAAATCTACTACGACATCAACATGAGACATGCCTCCAAAGAATATGAGCTATCGGGCAGGAAACAGCTCCATTTAATATGAGTCTAACCTGAGTCACTCTGTAATTGAAATAAGGATCGAATTCGTGAATAACGCTCTCGTACTTTATGACCTGGATATCAGTGCAATGTAATTGTCATGGACGGTAAGAACAGCTATGACCCACAGGATTAAAAAAGTTAGACATAAAAACAAGAAAAGTGAACCTTTCAAACTCAAAATTATCAGATTAAAAAATTTAATAAGAGTAGCCTTAAGAACAAGCTGGAGAATGAACACGACCAGGCAAGTCAAACGAATTTTCGAAACAGTACACAATGTTACTAAATCAGTTAACTTTAGTTTTTATCACCTGCTCATTAGTCAGAAATGATACTTGCATACTGTAATTAGTGTGTTACGAATTTCTGCTGGTTACATATATGATGAAGTGCTAAAAACTAAAAAACCATTCCTTCCATCAAATTCAGAGGCAGGAAACCTAAAAAAAATATATATATTTCACATGGAAGTAGGTCACCGATCTATGAACTAAACATAAAGTTTTGACTAACAGAGAAGAGTCGGATCGAGAACGCCAAAACACCGATCAGGATCAGAATGAAAAAAGAAAGAACATTCCCAAACGCATTCCTGACGGAGATACCGTTGAAAGCATCGGTGGTCGCCATTGACGACCAACTTGAGCTTGAAGAGAAGACGGGAAGGAGTGCGTCTATTGACTAGCGAGACTGACCCGGGGTTTTTTCACCAATTTGACGACCAACTTGAGCTCGAAGAGAAGACGGGAAGGAGTGCGTCTATTGACTAGGGAGACTGACCCGGGATTTTTTTACCAGTGACGAAATTTGGACCCAAAAAATTAAAATAAAGGCCCAAATAAATAAGCTCAGGCCCAGGTATAGATCCGTTATCTTTCTTTTTAATTGACAAGGCAAACTTAGCTTGAGAATAAGTCAATCTTTATTTGGTACATATGATAAGGAACGGGCTCAACTCCCATAAGGAGGTGAATTCGATTCCTTCTGCCTTTGTGAGGGTTCCTTTGGTAGGCGATCTCGTAAGTTTCTTGTAAGTGCTTAAAGAGCCCTGAAGCTGTGCCCTGGCCTTGGTGGGGGACCGGTGCCGAATCCACCTATGTATAAAAAAAAAGTCAATCCACATCAACCAGCTAAACAAGGACAAGTGTCCTCTTGAGTCTTGACTACCTACTAGGTATTCAGACAATTAACCTAAACAAAATATTGTGCTTGTTGGAAAAGCTTATTTACTCCCCATAAGTACGTTCAACAGTGTTTTTCGTAAAACGAGATAATCTCATCTACATATTTACCTCGACTTGTGTAAAAGTACTTATCTACCGCGTTCCCAAAAGGACACGCGATTTGATAGATGGAGCAAGACATTATCAGTTCCATGGCCATTTTTGACTATTTGGTCTGCACACAAAAGTGCTTCCTTATGAGCATGGATAATCTGCATATCCCAAAATGTTAGCATCAGAGATTGAATTTTCGCAAATCTCATCTCAAAATGGGTAAGAAGATCCACAATATGTAGAGAGCAAGTAAATAGCCTCAGCTGAATCCGTGTACATTTGAATCTTTGTGAAACCTATAATAGAGTAAACCTATGTGAAAAGATAGGGGTTCAGCCCTAATTGTTGGCCGAAATGCCAAGCTCTTCTGAAAACTTTCGAGCCAGTTACCTTGACTGTCTCTTGGTAAAACATAAAAGGGCAAAACGCGCCCTCTCCACTCTAGCACCTTCCGTATTTGGTAAAAAAAAGAAGTTAAATATGTCACGTAAAAATCTTAATTTATATACATCATTAGATTAAAGATATATCATAAATCAAGTAAATTACTTTAAAAAAATTATAAATATAAATACTTTAAAATAATGTATTTAACTTTTTTAATTTTCAACAAGCTCTTATAACCTAAAACATTGTACATTACATTGTCCCTTCTCAAGATTAGAAAATTACTCATTCAATGAATTTGGCACCTGACACTCCAAAATGGTTACTGCACTCTTCATCAAGTGAATCCAATATATGAATCTTGAAGCATTTTTTAAACATATTTAACATTATAAAATATTTTATGTTGTATTTAACACGTTAAATTATATTTTTCCATTCATTAGCATTTTCAACAACATCTAACACCTTATAAATTTTTTTATGCGTTGATATTAAACATAAAAAAATACCTTTTGCGTTAGAGGTTTCGTTATTTGTAAGAGAAAATATTTTATAATTGTTGAATCCATTGAAAAAATTTATTAGAGTCTGTTTGTTTCGTTGAAAATGAGTTGATGGAAAAGGAAAATTGAGATTTTCCATTTTCATGAAGCCATTTTCATTCGAACGGCGGTAAGTTCTCTTTCCACCAAAAATGGTAGGAAGCCAAACTCAATCCCAAGCAAAAGACGAATTTGACCCTGACATTACTCAAAGCAGCTCATTACATTGCCGTCGACGATGGAGAAAAGAGAAACAGAGGGTGAAGACGAACAAATAAATCGTCACCGGAAAAGATTAATTGTATTCCTGACGTTGCAAATAAATCATTCATATCGAAACATATGAAAACAAAACAAACAAATCGTCACTGAAGGAAGAACGGAACAAGCACGTCACCAGAGAAGACGAGCACATTTTTACCTATCTTTACATGTAAATATATAATTAATAATAAATATATATAATTAATAAAATATATATTAAATACATATATAAATATATATAATTAATAAATATAATATAATTAAATATTAGATAATTAAATATTAAAGAATAAATATAAATAATTAAATTTTTATCAATAAATACTTGTATTTATAAAAAAATATTTTACATTTATCATTAAGCGCAATATACTTATTTAATATAATTTTTTTACTCTATTTCTTACAATTTTAACCCAATTAAATAAAATTTTTTCATCAACCTATTTTCCATTTCAGTATCAACTAAATACTAAATAAAATTTCCATTCCATTCCAACGGATTCGGCCAATCAAACGGGGCCTTATTGCGTTATGCGTGAGAAGAGATGATCAAAGATATATTTGCGATTTTGTCCCCGCGAGAAAGTTCTCACAGACGCAAAGGACGAAGCGGAATCGAGCTCCGCCGCCACCGCTAATTATCTTGATCTCGATTTCTATCGTGCCCTCATCCGACCTGAATCGAGCTGAGCTTTCGTTGCCTTACTTGGTTTATTTTCGTCGTTCGATCATCTCTGCTAAATTTTCGGTCGAATCAGGTTAGGGTTTCGCCTTATGTACTTTGCTATTTTTAATTCATCAAACTTCTTATCTCTGTGTTCATTCCGTTTGTTGATCAAATTTCCGGAGTAGCGATTTATGTTATGTCGGCGTTGTTTCTGGGTTTCGACCTTTCTCTTTCTGCTCTTAAGAAAACCAAGATAGCTACACTTAAGCGATGGTTTAGAATGTTTAGATTTTATGACACTAACAAGATTAGATTTGAAGATCGGATTTGTTGGTCTGAATCTGTGTTCAGTGACTATTGTTTTTTTCTTTTTTGAACGAGAAAAAAGATCTTCAAGGAAGGCCTTTCATCATTTATGTCGTTTATAATTGAAGCAACTTTCTTTATGCGTGGATTTTCTTAAAATAAAATGAAACTGTTGGAGTCATATTTCTCTGCTCATGTGTTCTTTCCTTTGCAGACTACCTGAGCTAGGTTGTCATACCTCGATAGTTTTTTATTTTTCCCATGTTTAATTTGGTGCTTACAGCAATTCATTATAATGTAATTTGGTTCAATGCAGGTCCTTATTTCTCCTAGGGCTTAGGAAATATTAAAAATTATGGCGGCCTTGAAAGACCTTCTTCCCCCAGCGAAATCAACATCAACCACATATTATGACCACAGTAGTGATCCATGGTTCAAGCAGAGATTCAGCACATCTGAGGCTGAAAAATCCACAGTAATTCAGCATAAGCCTGTCCCTCCTTATTTAAAGCGTGCAGGTTTTGTTCCTAGGAAGGTAGAAGATTTTGGGGATGGTGGAGCATTTCCTGAGATCCACGTTGCTCAGTACCCCCTTGATATGGGGAGGGATAAATCATCAAAACCAGGGTCAAAGATTCTTCCTGTGACAGTTGATGCCCACGGGAATGTAGCATATGATGCAATAGTGAAGCAGAATGAAAATGCTAAAAAAATTGTATATTCACAACAAAAAGATCTGATACCGAAGTTTTTGAAGAATGATGAAGAAGATGGTATGGATGATGAGGAGGAGCAAAAAGAGATCGAAGAAACAACACAGGAAACAAAAGCTGCACTTGAGAAGATAGTTAATGTGAGATTGAGTGCAGCACAGCCGAAGAATGTGCCTAAACAGTCATCTGATGCAAAGTTTATCAAGTATAAACCTTCACAGCAATCTGGAGCTTTCAATTCTGGGGCAAAAGAGAGGATTATTAGGATGGTCGAGATGCCTGTTGATCCACTTGAGCCTCCAAAGTTTAAGCATAAGCGAGTTCCAAAGGCCTCTGGCTCTCCCCCTGTGCCAGTGATGCATTCACCTCCTAGGCCTGTTACTGTGAAAGATCAGCAAGATTGGAAGATACCCCCATGCATTTCAAATTGGAAGAATCCTAAAGGTTACACAATCCCACTTGACAAGCGTCTTGCGGCTGATGGGAGAGGTCTTCAAGATGTTCAGATCAATGATAATTTTGCAAAGCTTTCAGAGGCATTGTATGTTGCAGAGCAAAAGGCTAGAGAAGCAGTTGCTATGAGGTCCAAGGTTCAGAAGGAGATGCTTTTGAAGGAGAAAGAACGGAAAGAGCAGGAGCTGAG